>VDFB02199544.1:0-10314 GCA_007258455.2 Sequoia sempervirens
GAGCCATTTCAGTAATGGTGAGATTTCTACGTTCGACAACACCATTCTGCTGAGGGGTGTATGGAGTGGTAAGTTGGTGCTTAATGCCGTGTGCAGCACAAAAAGAAGAGAAGTCAACTGAACAAAACTCCCCCCCATTATCTGACCTTAGAGTAACAATCACGGGAACGATTCTTTCTCAACTAAGGCTTTAAAGCTGCTGAAATGTCTTTGAGGAGCAAATGCGGTTATGTTTGAGAAAATACACCCACATTTTTCGACTGAAATCATCAACAAACAATAAAAAGTAACTAGACCCAGTAACAGAAGGAGTGTTCATCGGTCCACATACATCAGCGTGAACCAGTTGAAGTACCTTGGAGGCTCGCCAAGAATCACCATCCGAGAACGGTGTCCGATGCTGCTTGCCAGCTTGACAGGCTCCACAAACTCCATGATTTTTAGTTTGGATCTCAGGTAGACCAGCAACAAGACCCTCCCGAGATAACTGAGAGAGGTAGTGGACATTCAAGTGCCCATAACGCTGATGCCAAAGTTTGCTGATGGTTGTACTTCGGGCAGCCAGAGCGTGCTCCTGAGAATCACCGGAATCAGCAAGTCTATACAGACCGTGATCCTCAAGTCCCATAGCAATTGTAGTACGAGTCTCCCGGTCAACAATGTTGCAAGTGGATGAGCTAAAAACAACATCCAACTGGGGAGAATGTCGCATGATCTGACTGACTGAGAGGAGATTATGTTCCATGCCTGGAACATAGTAGACATCAAGAAAGAGTAAATGTCTTCCTCCTGAGTGAATCTGGACAATGCCCTTACCAACAACTGTGTACTCTTCTCCTCCTCCGAAAATGACAGAATCTGAGAAGGGTTCGAACTTTGTGAACCAATCCCGACGATGAGTAAAATGTCGTGAAGCCCCTGAATCGATATGCCGAGGCGGAATATGCAGGATCTCGCGGTTCTCGCCCGGCCATAAATGCATAGAATGTAGACTCTTTCTGCTCAGTGTGCTCGGCGACATGTGCCTTTTGTTGAAACCCTCCTTGCTTCTTTTGTTCAGAAGCCAACCAAGTGCGACAATCAGCCTTTATGTGACCATATTTATGACAATAATTGCACTGAACGTTCTTCTTCTTGCTGTCCGGAGAAGAACCAAAGCCTTTCGGCTGAGAAGATTGAGCCTTCCCTTTGTTCTCAGCAGAAGATTTGGCCCGGCGCTTGTTTTTGTGGAGGTGGCGCGCTTCCAAAGCTATTTGTCTCCAAGCGATCTTTGTTGTAGAAGCTTGTTACACAAGTCACGGAAACTTCAAGTCGAACATTGTTATTAATATTGAAGCGTTTCAATGAAATGCTAGTAAAGACTTTGGCAAACTCTTCGGAGTAATGACCATGTCCTCTTCCTCCATCTTTTAGGTCCAATGGCTTCCGGCTGATGGCGAATCTCTTTGATCTTTGTCAGATGCTCTTGAAGAGTAGTGTGCTTCTCATCCATCATTATTGAAAAAAGCATGTTCTTAAGAAAAAATGCACAACTCTTATCTGACGTTTCATGGAGATCCTTCAGGTTTGTCCATACCTCAGCAGCTGTTTTGCCTGACGGCACTTGCGGCAGCTGATTGTCAATGACTGAAAGCTTGATGAGCATAACGGCTTCCCGATTGCGTTCATCCCATTTATCCTAATCCTTTCCGACTACAGTGGGTCGAGGTGAGTGCCCCAAGACGACCTGATTGAGACAACGATATTCAAAGATCGTCAGCATGCGCTGCTTCCAGGTGTTGTAATTCTTCCCGTTGAACTTCTGGCTGCTTTCGAGCATTATGTTCGTGAGAGATGCCATCACGTACCTTGCGGTCAAACTGGTGAAGGCAAGATAATGCAAAGAAAACAGAAATACAGAAATTCGAACACGGATTTTGAGGTTTTACTGAAAACCCAGAAAAGATAAATAAAAACCCAAAAGGATGGAAGAATACCCAGAAAATTTTGACAACACAAATTTCGAGGCGCGGAAAACGAGGTACCCAGAAAAATCTAGTGACAACCCAGTTGAGATCTCGCAAAACCCAAAAGGAATCTTCGATCAGAAAAAAATTTCGACCTCAAACTGAGGCACAAATTTCGAGGCACTGAAAACGAGGTACCCAGAAAAAATGGACGACGACCCAGTTGAGATCTCGGAAAACCCAGAAGGAATCTGAAATAAAAATAATTTTTCGACTTGATCTGAGGGTTCAAAACCCTAGTCGAAGTTTCTGGAACCCTAGGCAGCCATGAAAACCAGAAAAAATGCAGAAAATGAACGCGAAGCTGCACGAAAATTTGGCAAAAGAGATGCCAAACCCTAGGCGACTAAGTTGCAGGAAGGGGCGGCCACGATTTTGCTAAAAAAAACACCCAAAATCAGGCAAAAACGCGAAAAACGCGATTTCACAGAAAAACGCGATTTTCAGATCTGAAATCCCATAAAAATGCAGATTTTTTTTCGCCCAGAAACGCGTGCAAACAGAGATAAAGCGCCAGGAGCTGAGAAAAACGCGCGCCCATAAACAGATCGCGATTTTCCTTTCAAAAGAGAGACGCAGACTTCAAAAACGTCTTCTTGGAAAATCACGAAAAACAGAAAAAGATAAATGCGACCTTTAGAAGGGTTTGAATCGTGGCCAAACAGAAAATTGCGCCCTAGAACACACGATTTTTACAAAAAATCAGATAAAAATCTGATTTTGATGACCCACGAAATTCCTAGAAGTCTCACGCGAATTTTTCACGAATTACAGACTTTCTAAAAAATGCCCAGAAACCCTAGACGGCTCTGATACCATGTAAATGGTTAAAAGTCTTAACATTAACATTAAAAAGTTACAATATATAGAAGTGCATAAAGCACTGTAGATATTAAATATATCTACCTAACAATAGTTACTATAGAAACAATAACAACTAAATAGACTAAACATAACATTGACCATTAAATAATAAGAGAATAATATATTCTAATACACTCTTTGACTTGGCAACACAAGTGGGACGAATGCCACACAGCCAGCGATACACCAGGGATAAGGATAATCACAGGGCCAGAGATGGTGGATTTACTGTCAGACAGAATGCTGCAGGAGAAATTCCACGTCCAGCAATGAATGTCATTGCAGAAAACAAATAACAGCCAATCAAATATTAATCCTGCTGAGCCATCAGACAAAGGTAACTGTTGTCAGGGACAGATAAAAGCATTTGAGACTGCTGTAGGTAGCAGCGATTAATTCCCACAACCCCTCACTCAGCACAAGGTGACAGCTGCCAGCAGTTAACTGAAGTAATAGATACCCATGCCCAGCACTACGAAATTCATACGAATAATGCTAGTCCATGCAGGCCCAAGCAACAGGTTTGAAAACCTCAAGGAAAACATCTAGCATTGAATATTCATTCGGACAGCATTTAGAGGTTGGAGTGTGGGTCCCACAACAGCAGCAGCACATGATAATTCTCACTTTCAACACCTAGTAAAAAGAATCTAACCCAGTCAGCAAACGTGTGGCTCCAGCACATGTGATGCAACGCTCTGCATAAGCAATTAACCCAGCAAGAGACAAATATGTGGGTCCCAGCCACACAGTTAATCAGCGGACAAGGAAAAGAAAACATTGAGGTCTTAGATGTTTGTCCTTACGCCCAGCTCAAGGTAGGTGCCAGCAAGGTAAAATGCTGGTGCAAACCTTGTAGGATCAGACCAAGACAAGGAAAGCAACTGTGGGTCCCAGGGAATCAGCAAAGATTTCTAATTCTCCCAATAAACTTCATTCTTTGTGTCCAGTATACTGTCAACAGCAACCAACCTGAAACACACAGCAAAATTAGGGCAAAAAGCAAAATTGGAACAAACAGGTTTTTGGGGGACATGAGATCACCTGTGGACTCAGATGCTCTTACATCACCTAAGGTTGACATTTTTCTTCGATATGTTCACTTTGATGATGATCTAGTGCTAGAAGAAGATACAAACATTGAGAGTTGGTTGGACCAAGATTCAACAAACACAGATGATGAAACTATCTACACAGAGTTCACAACTAACACCCATTGTAGACTTAGATGGTCAAAGAAAGGTGACAGATCTTTCGACAACAACTCCAGCCACTTCCAAAGGATTGTTTCATTTGAGGAGCATAATAAAGGAATAGATTTAGAGGTGAGGATCATTCACAGATATGTGTTACAGCCACAAGACTCTGCAAGATACATTCAGAAGGAAACAGTGTATCTCCAACAGATGGAGATAATTTTCAATGAGGACGAATATTCTTAGCCAAAGTATGTTGATGAGATGGAGATAAGCTGCACCTCAACCCCAAACCCCACCTCAACCCCAAACCCCCGTGAGGGGCACTAGCCCTCAAACCCATCGGAAACTGTGCCCCCAAACCCCCACAAGGACACTGCCCCTTGACCCCACTAGGGGCTCTGCCCCAAAACCCCTGCAAGGGGCAGTACACCCTCAATCCCACTGGGGGCTGCCACCTTCAAACCCTGTCCTAGCTTTAAAAATTAAAAAATAAAATTTGTTTTGGGCCCATGTTTTCCGTGGGTGGAATTTGTAAAATACTAATACAGATAAGTAATTTATAATCATATGACACTTTGATGTGAATTGAACTCTTTTTTTGTATTTAAAAATAAAAGTAACCTGGAAAACTACTGATGACCTTTGTAAATTCAGTTTTATGCATGTTTTTAAAATTATTTTACAAATTTATGTTTTTTTAATGTTCAAAAATTTTCCTAAGTTTTTGCCAAGACTGAGTTTTTGAAAAAAATTGGGTATTGAACTGTTCGACTAAGACAAAGCTGGCCAGTTGTAGGAAATATAGGTGATGTTGAAATAATTGCTGTGGATTTCAGCCATGAATGTGCTAGAGGCCAGGAAATTCCGAAATTGTTCATATTAGGAGTTTTTCACTCAAAAAAAGGAAATGGATTGAACTTCTACAGATCTATAAAAGAAGGCGGATAAATATGAAAGTTTTGAAAGAAACTAATCAAGAAAATCAATAAATTCATAAGTTTGTGATTTATTAGATTATACGAAACATATCTGAAAAACACGGAGAAGATTGCACATATTGTTAGATAAAGGAAACCATTCGAAGCATAATGTAAATAATCAAGTGCATTTTGATGATAATCTGTAATTTAACTCTTTTGCTGTCAATATTTGAACTAGAGACATAAAAAAGCATAGAAAGATAGATGTCATGCAGACACAAATTTATGTTCTCAATTAACTCCTCACCTTTGGTACCAGAAAAACTCCACAGCTATAGGAAAAAGGTCCAAATCGTTCATAAGAATCCATAATTACAGCCCTGTAGTTAAAACGTGAGATGCCATGCTCGACTAGCATAATATTCATCCTGCGGCCAGGCAAAAGTTGTTTCATACCATCTTTAGCTCCAATTTCCAGATCTTTTAATGCATTCAATACATCTTCACCAGGGGCATGTTGTTTGCGCAGTTTGTTCTCCTTAGCAATAGTCTCAAATAAACCTCGAACCTAAACAAATGCATATGAAAAGGGCGGTTCATAACACCTTAATTTTTCATCCGCTATTGAATTTCACTAGAGTCTCTTCAGTTACTCAATACATCATCAGCAATTATCAGACAAGGAATCTCACGATAACACAATTAATCAAGGCAAAGCTATAAGTCATGTTAAAATGAATCACACAACAATTTTGTGAATTCTCCTTTGAGGCCAATTGACAATTGTACCCTCCAACCATTTGTCAAAATAATTGCCAGTAACCTTACAGAATTAAATGCAGATGTGCAAACTTCTCACAGTCAGACAAGAATCCTTCCCAAAATTCCTACCTGCAATTCATTGTATTTCGGTGAAGTTGAATCAATAGATGTTCTCACTAAATGGACATCACTTGAATCATCTTTCACCACAACAACTAGAAAAGGATGATAACTGGATACCGATGAGGCATGTTGTAATATGGGATGAACAGTTACTTTCCACCCACACCTGAATGTGGAAAACAGCAATTCTGAAATGCCAAAGTGAAATGTCTCAGTTGCAAAAAATAACATCTATTTGCAATATACTCAACTCATTTAGAATTACTTCATTTACTGCGATTAAAAAACATTAATCATCAACCAAAAGAAAAGTCAAGTTGTGAATAACTATGGAGAAAATGCAATATGAAGAGTAAAATCATAAAGACTGCAATTTCATTTCTAACAAAGAGAACAAAACATAATCATCAACTCGATAAAATTTGCACATTCCATAATTCTCTTTATGTGGTAGGACTAGAACAAACCTATTACGTGTGTCTGAACTAAGCTGATGCAAACATATTTTCCACCCTTTCTAAGCACTCGGTTTACCTGTAGGTTGTTGCAGCAGTTCCATCAAAATTCCAAATTGACAATATCATTTACATACTATCTTACTTTTACCTGAATTGCTAAAATCATATACTGAATCAGAAATCCAGATCACAACAAACACGATTCAAATATAATCATTTCTTAAAATAAAGAATATTTTCAGGATTACCAGAGACCTCGGAAAGAAATTGAATTCCCAGTTTAGGGCCCAATTTTGGTTCCATTAATGCATCCAAGCCTCCTTTATCTAGAACAACATCAAACATTCCATCGGAGAACTGCTGACAAAAAGGTTACAAGCAATTACTTCTTGTGATTGTATTCCTAGTCAACATTACAAATAAGCAACCCAATTTTTATCATTAATTACAATAGACAATATTCCTTTACTCATTTTCAAGAAGCAAGGGCTCAGTGCAATGAAAGGATTCCTCTAATGGATAGACCTCAAAGCTACCAAATGAGAATTGACTGTCAATCAATTGTTATCTAATAGACATTAGAGAACTTTCCACGCATATGAAATGCTTGCAGAACCTACAAATTTCCCCTCTTTTTGGACAAGATATGTTCTATATATGTGGAGCAATATATGCGAGCATAAACGTTTTGTAAACAGTAATATTTGACACAGTTTATCTTTGCCATTAAGGTTATATCATCCTAATGATAGGATCATTGATTACAAACTTGCCAAGTACTCATATGACTTGTGAGTAATTTTCTGTGCCAAGTTACTCAACCTTGGGCTCACCAATTTGCAGGATCAAGTTTCTACAAGTCTGCAGACCCACAGGTAAACATGAAAATACTCAAAATACAGCAAAAATCCTGTAGAAACATGATTTTTTTTTTCCTTTTTAAGTAATTCATCCTATGCAGGCATATTTGTGCAATTTTACAGAAGTTTTCAGCTGTATATGAAGAATGGCATGCACCATGAATGTCCATTGGATCTCAAAGGCCCTAATTTGCGTTTGGCAGCAGGGGCTCCATCTGTCAACCCAGCCCTATATTGTGCCTGGGTATGCAACAAGGGCACTGCCCATCAACCCTGCTGAGGGCTACCACCCCCAAATCCCCACAATGCATGCCACCCCACAACCCCACTGGTGGCTGCCACCTCCAGACCCCCAATTTTCTTTTAAGAAAGCAAAAAAAAAAAGATTTGGGCCCATGTTTTCCATACTTGAGATTTGTAAAATATTAACAAGGATATATAATTTATAATCAAATAAAACTATGATGTGAATTGAAATCAATTTTTGATCTATAAATGAAGGAAAAACTACTTATATCATCAATAAATTCAGTTTTTGCATGTTTGTTAAGATTATTTTACAAATTTATATGTTTTTAAATGTTAAAAAATTTTGCTGAGTTTTTGTATTCAACTCTAATAGAAAACACTTCCCAAACATTTTACATACTCATTTGATACGTTTTGTAACTGTAGTTTGCATAAAAATTATATTTTTTAAGGAATTTAAGTTTTTTTTCTTAGTTTCTGAGATTTGCCAAGTTGCCAAGTCCAAGTCAAATTTGGGTATGCCATTTTTCCAAAAACGGAGTTTGCAAACTATGGGTAGGATCATCAAGTGCAATCCAATATGCTGATCATAAAAGCAGTTTTGTGTTTAACTATATGAATCATTTCAAAAGTGATATAATCAGGCATATTTCTGTTGCTTTGACTGGATAGAATAAGAACCAAACAAATGCCGAGATACAGAATTCATTTCATACCTTCAATCAGGTCAGAAACAAACTGGATTATGCCTATTTTGTATGAGTTGTCCAGTAAAATCGTGGCAATTGTTTGGGTTAGACTAAATAACTGAGATCTATGCCCTCAACTTGTACAAGAGTGATCCAAAGGGAAATTGGCCCATATTCATTTTTACAAATATTGCATGGGTAAGTCAAGACAACAACCGAAGCAACTTTCAAAAACTGTAAACTTATACCCTAAACAAAGATCCCAAAAACACTTCTCAACTTCTCTTCTTTTGTAAGCATATGGTGAATTTCTAATAGTGACATATCACTCAATGCCATCTTAGATAGAAAAATTGGACACTAAAACAATACTGCTGCTACTGTACACCCCGACACTGACTCATACTTCAATTAGTACAAATTTAGCGGCCTGATGGTAGAGACCTGTTTACTCCATAGAGGAGGCACGGGTTCTAATCCATTGGAATGAGCATATACATGGCAGTAGCGCAGTTCCGCACCTTCTTGTCAACACAGACGCACAGAAAGCAAGGGGTGGTCCCATATAAGATTAGGCATCGTGCACCTTAAAAACTAATTTACTTGAGCATTTAACCCCCAAACCCAGCTTAAACTTAAACTTCTTAACTTCTCTTCTTTTGTAAGCATATGGTAAATTGCTAATAGTGAGATATCGCACAATGCCATCTTAGAATGAAAAACTGGACTCTAAAACAAATACTGCTGCTACTGTACACACCGACATTGACTCGTACTTTTGTACAAATCGAGCGGACCTGATGGTGGAGATCTCTTTGCTTCATATGGAAGCCACGGGTTCTAATCCATTGGGATAAGCATATACAAGTCAGTAGCACAGTTCCGTACCTTCTTGCCAACAAATATTAGACGCACAGAAAGCAAGGGGTGGTCTCATGTCAATTAGGCATCGTGCACCTTTAAAGCTAATTTACTCGAGCATTTAACCCCCAAACCCTGCTTAAGCTTAAACCCCACAAGAACCCTGAAGGCACCGTACTACAAATAGCACCTTTGCCACACAAGCATTACATAATTGGAAACAAAACTAACCCTGAAAACATAGAAAACTTCAAATCAAAAATGCGTTCCTATATCCAAATTCAGAAACATCCAGAAATTATTCAGATAAGAATGAAATGCCAAAAAGGCAGGCAAGTTGAGTAAACTACCTGCATATTAGTCATGTCCATGACTCTCCAGATCATGCCAGGGCGAGTGCGCAGGTATTTTCTGAGCATATTTCCGATGACCACTTTGGAGAAGTCGATATTCGTAATACGCTTAAATCCTGCGTCGTACAGCTTTTCTGATAGCTCAGAATTTCCGCAGCCAGGGATGAGGATGTCCAACTCCAGTTGAGCACTGTTGGAACGGAGGGCACAGTGTTGGGCGAGGGGCTCTGCCAGATTCGACCACTCACCATACCACTCGAAGGGCTTGTCTGCCCGGATTTTGAAGAAATCGTCCCAGTTTTCACGACTGGTAAAGTCTTCAAGGGCTTTCATTAGACTTTTTTGAGCTGCTTCTGGAGCGTCCATTTTGCAAAAACCAGACTGTTCTCTTTTCCTGTTCTTTGTTTATAGATGTATATGTAAAAGAAATGCATGTCTTTTTGTATTTTCCTATTCTTTGTTTATAGCTGTGTATTGTTGGGATCAAATTTGAATATTAAATTATCCACTTCCTTTTGTTTTTGTTTTGTCTTTTATTTTTTATTTATATTTACAGTGGAAGTTATTTAAATTTAAACAGCCATATAAATTCCATGTTTTGGGTAGCAGAAATTCTTGGTAGTCCCTTAAGTGGAGGAAATTTTGAAGTATATAATTATATATTATTTATTTATCAAATTATATAATAAAAGTTTTTAATAAAAACAAAGTAAATAAACAAAGAATAATATAAACTAGCAACTGTATTTTGGTGTGCAATGGGTACATCAAAGAAGTGTGGATGGTCAATTAGGTAATTTTTTGGTTTATTGTTTACATACTATACATGAAGTCAATTGGTAAGCTATTTTCAAAATGGTTTTGTTTGTGAAACAAAGGTCTCAATGGAGAAGTGATAGCTTAAAATCAAATATGCATATACTTACAAGGATCCAAACACAACTAAAACAAAATCTTTGAATCGGGAAGA
>VDFB02199545.1:0-16825 GCA_007258455.2 Sequoia sempervirens
TCACTAACACCCCTGATGAGCCTAGTTTTTGGTCTACTTCTAGGAAGAATCTACAATCTATTTTCTCATAGATGTCATGGATTTTAATGCCTAAGTGTTGGTATTGGCATAATGTTTCCCTCAAACCATTAACATTTGATATTATCCTATCTCTGTAAGCTTTAATGATATTCAACATAATATGTGAGTCGTCTATATTGATTTTCATGTGATTAATGAATGTTTCTTAGAGTGGTTATAGATGTGCAGTTATTATGCGTACTAACCTTAACATGCAAATTTAATACGCCAAGTTGAGGAAGACACTGCCAACTGGGTATGCACCATAACATCTAGCTGAGAAATCAATCCAAGTCAAAGGCAGCCAACAACAAAGATTCCTCATGCAACTGAACGTAACCGCCTTGCAGTGGACCTTAATGATCAAGCATGCATGGGTGTTATTGTTTTGTTGGATTTGCACTTCACTTGCATGTTTGACCAGATTCCATGCATGCATAACTTCCATCACTCTACTTTCCCCTATTTTCCCTAAATGGTATCCTTCCAGTCATGGAGTTGACTACCTTGTTTAGTTGAAGTATAAATAATGGTTTGATGCTCCTTCTTTAGAGGTTGCACAATTTGTCATTGTACTCTCATTCTCTAGTTTTAGTAATATAGATATATTACTCTTTGTATCCATGGTTTATAGTGAATGAAATAAGATTTTGAGTTTGAGCATCTAAGTTTTTGTTAGCTTAGAGGATACTTATCCAAGGGGGCCCACTTGGTGAGTAATTTATCTTCTTAGTTTAGCATTAGTTTAGTATTACTTGTTTAGTACTTAGTTAGAAATCTGGCATTGATTGTTCCTGCAGCCACTATAATTTTGTTCTATGACTATTCATGGAGCCAAGCAGATAGAGTAATTTCTTGTTTGTCACTTAGATTATCATTCCTGCTTTAAATTGTAGCTTAGCATAGTTGTTAGTTAATGTTCAGTCTTGCTTTATTTCTTTCCAAGCAGTTTACTTTCCAGTATTGTGTTTTCTTTAGTTGTAGTGTAGACATGGCTACTTTGAGCTGCTAGTGCACATACAGTGTTGTCCCATTTCAATTCTACGTCCTTGGGTTGACAAGTTAAATGCACCTTCACAATGATTGAATAGCTATTTAGGTTAGATGTCCAATCTATGAATCATGGTTGTAAAGGTTTAGTTATAAAATCATTATAGGAGGCCAAAATTTTTGGTGTCGTTGTCGGGGATGGTGTCAAGCTAGGAGGTCTTTTGGAGTCGTTGGTAATTTTTTTGATGTAGTGTTGTTCTTAGCATATCCTTACTTATAATTAATGACCGCCTTTATTCTTTACCAATTCTTTGTGTGAGTTGACTGATAGTGAGTGACACCGTATGCATAGAGGAGGGAGAAGGGATGTTTATGGGAGATTTATTCCTAACAATCTTCATCCATTTTAGCTAGTTGAGTACCAGAACCTACTAGAAGAAGAGGAAGAAGAAGACCCACACCCCTTTGTTGATGCATATCCTGACCTGACTAGTTCTGAAGTCTCCTTTGAAGATCAAAATCAGCTTGAGAACCCCTTTGTCTTGGAACCACACCAAGCAGGCATGGGTGATGCAAATAGGAATAGACAAAACCAACCAACCTTTCCTTTTCCCATTTCCCATAAAAATGAAGTTGATAACATCAAGAACATTCCTTCCTTAGCACTCCCCAAGTTTTATGGACTTGTGATAGAAGACCCTCATACCTTCTTATTTGAGTTTGATATACTCTACAAGACTTATGATTATACTATTGATGCTCATAGGCTTAATTTATTTCCCACTACCTTGAAAGAGGCTGTATTAAGATGGTTCATGAGCCTAGGAAGAGATACTATGGAAACTTGGGAGGACATGAAGAAAAATATCCTTGAGAAGTACAAGGAATATTGTAGGGGTAGTGACATGAGAGGTGACTTTTTAGGATGCAACAGAAGGAAGATGAGAGCCTAGAAGATTACATTGCAAGGTTCCTATTTTGCTTGAAAAAATCTCCACACCATGCACTTAATGGGGAATCAAAAAAGTTTATTTTTCTTAAGAGGAACTAATGACAGCTATACTGATTTCTTGGACCTTATGGAAGGAGGAGATATATCTAAAGTTCCTTGGGAGGACATCAAACAAAATATGTTAGAATTACTCTAGGGCAATTTCAAAGAAAGGGTGAGCCTATCAACCTTCCATGGGTAAGTCAACTATAGGTGGAGTTTCAAGAATGAAGATCATTCATTTGCTGGCAGATTTCAAGCAAGATATTATCAACAATATAGCTACTTAGCTAGATACACTTCAAGCCAAAAAGAAGCAAGAGGAGGTAGAGATGATGTTAACAGAATATTGCCCTCAATGTAGAAAAAAGAAGCACTGTAGATGCAAGATGTTAGCTAACCTTGAAAGCAAACAGATTCCACCTGAGTTCGAACCAGTTTAGAATAAAGAAGACCAATTCTACTATGTTGCACAAAGAAAGTCTTGGGCTCCAAGCCAAGGTATGCCACTGGATCCATTCTCCTATGTTGGGCCATATTTTAACTCTTATTCATTTGGTAATCAATGGAAACCCCCATATCGACTTAGTTATGGAGGATATCCACCATAGCCTTGGAGTAACCCTCCAAATACTTGGCCCATTCATCAAAGTTTTCCACCTCAATGGAAACAACCTCACGAGAATTGGCAACAATTTCAAGGGTACTAGTAACCACCTCCAGGAAATTGGAAACAAACAAATCAAAGGAGAGGAGGACAACAATGGCCTACCCAGACAACTAGTTACATGCAACCACCTTCTTAGCCCTAGCAACCTGCTATAATGCCTCCACCTACTAATCCAAGCTCAAATGCACCTAAACCAATTCAGTTACTAGCTCAACCCACACCCAATCCTAATAACAAACCACAAAACAACCTACATACTCTATTGATTCACATCGATTTCCTGCATATGTTGAGAATGTATGTGACATCCATTTGTGTTCAGGAACTACTCTATTAGGCCCTTCCAAGCCAATTATCACTGAACTTCCTGTAGAAGAGGAGGAGGAGGATCCTTTGAATGATCCTATTCAGCCAAGCACACCTAATAATCCTGAACTAGTTCAAGCCAGGCAGACTCAACAAGAACCACCATTCCCTCAAAGATTGAAAGTTACCAAGAAGAAAGAAGAAGAGGATACCACCTTTGACATCTTGGACCAACTAAAGCACATATGTGTTCAGATACCACTATTTCAGGCCATAAATGATGTTCCAATCTATGAAAAAGCTATTAAGAAACCCTGCCTTAAGAAGCCAAGAAGAAAGAAAAGAGACCTAACTATAGTTCACGTGGTGGGCCAATTAGCTAACATCATGTTGGGAAAAGTGATCATTCCCAAGTATAATGACCTAGGTAGTCTTGTGGTAGCAGTTGTCATAAATGGGATCCAAGTGAAGAATGCTCTAATTGATTTAGGGGCAAAAATCAATGTGATGACCAAAGACATCCTGCAACAACTAAACATTTGAATTAGGAGATCTACTCCTACTATCCTGCAGCTTGCTAATAGCTCTACTGTCAAACCTAATGGTATAGTGGAAGATCTTGTGGTAGTTCTAGACTATTGGGAATACCCAACAGATTTTATGATTCTTTCTCCTAAGGCTACATTAGGTGGGTATCCCATTACTCTTGGAAGGCCTTGGCTAGCAACTCCAGATGCATACATAGGATGTTGGTCAGGTGACATGACCATTTCAGATGGAATGAGTACTACAAATTTTGTTCTTTATCCACCTGCTCAACCATCTCATGATGAAGACAATTCTGTATGGCCACAAATTGGTGAAGAGGCTAAGGAAGCTAATTATGTGGCCAAACTTATGATGCTAGGAAGAATCCCTTTCATGAAACTCCAAGATGAGGATGAAGTGTTGGATAATATCATTTATAACCATTATAAAGTGGAGGAAACATTATCTTCTACTTCGATTCTGCCTACTCTTCCTGCAATCATTATTCTTGTAGACATTTTTTCTGTAGACGATCTTACTATAGCCACTGTTCCTGTAGACAAACTTCCTGCAACAACATGTGTGTTCCATAAAATGTTGTTGTATGAACTAAAGGTACCATGTATTAATGAAACAATTATGATAGATTTAACCACACAAGTACAGGAGTCAGAAGGAAAATATCTGATTGTTAATAATAAATTGAATGAAGAGTAGAAACTGTTATTGGTAGACTTGTTAAGGACCCATCAAGATGTATTTGCATGGGATTACCATGATATGAAGGAATTGGAACCTAAACTTTGTACCCACAAAATTTATATCAGAGATGATTGCACTCCAGTAAGACAACCACAAAGAAGGATTAACCCTACACTACGAGAAATTATGAAAGGAGATTCGTAGAAATTACTAGATGTCGGATTTATCTACCCTATTTCAAATAGTCAGTGGGTATCTCCATTAGTAATCGTACTTAAGAAAGGAGGAAAATGGAAAGTTTGTGTTGATTATAGGGAACTTAATGCTACCACCAAGAAGGATCACTTTCATTTACCCTTCATTGATCAAGTTTTGGATACCCTTGCAGGAAAACAATACTTCTCTTTTCTAGATGGATTCAGCGGCTACAATCAGATCCAAATTGCACTAGAAGACTAGGAGAAGACCACATTTACTTGTCCATGGGGGACCTATGCCTATTCGGTACTCCCATTCGGTTTGTGCAATGCACCGACAAATTTTTAGAGGGCAGTCATTAGAATATTCTTAAATATTTATCATGATTGTATGGAGATTTATATGAATGATTTCACCACTTATGGTGTTGATTTTAATCAAGCATTGGAGAATATCAAGTGATTCCAATAGAGGTATGAGGATCAAAACTTGTCCTTAAATAGTGAAAAGTGATTCATGATGATGCAAGAAGGTGTAGTTCTTGGACACTATATCTCCCACAAAGGAATTTAAGTTGATCTTGTAAAAGTTGAGGTAATCACAAATTTTCCTACACCTGCAAAATAGAAGGATATTAGGATTTTCTTGGCTCATGCAAGATATTATAGGTGATTTATCAAGGATTTTAACAAGGTAGCAACACCATTATATACCCTTCTCACTAAGGATGTTGAATTTTAGTGGACTAAAACTTGTGACAAGGAATTTTCTGACATGAAGATAGCTTTGACTCATGCTCTTGTACTTAAGGGACCCAATTGGGAGTTTCCTTTTCACATCCACACTGATGCATCAAATTATGTGATAGGAGTAGTCTTAGGGAAGAAAGAACGAGCTATTGAAAATTCTATTTACTTTGTCAGTAAAAATTTTTAAGGAGTTGAATTCAATTATACAGTGACAGAGAAAGAAATGATGGCAATAATCTATGCACTAAACAAATTCAAACATTACATAATGGGCTACCAAATCTTTGTGCATATTGATCATGCAGCCATTAGGTATTTCATGAACAAACCTTTGATTACAGGTAGATTGGAAAGATGGTTATTATTGATGCAGGAGTTTGATATAACCATTGTGGATAAGCTAGGGAAGGCCAATGTTGTAGATTTTCTTGCAAAGCTAACTACATCATAAGACAATCAACCCATAGATGACTTTTTCCTTGATGAGCATCTATTTTCCCTTAGTGTACAAACACCCTGGTATGCTGATATAGCCAATTACTTGGTCACAGGTAGAGTTCCTTTTCACTTCTCCCTGAAAGAGAAAATGACACTCATTGAAAAATATTTTCCTTTCTTTTGGATTGTTGGACGTTTGTTTTATACTGGACCTGACCATGTCATGAGAAGATGCGTGAAAGAAGATGAGACATATGATATTTTGCATGCGTGTCATAATGAACCATGTGGAAGACACTTTGCAGCCAAAAGGACAACAATGAAGGTTTTGAACATAGGGTATTACTGACCAACACTCTACAAGGATGTAGGAAGGTATACCAAAAAATGTAATAGATGTCAAAGAATGGGTAGACCAACTAATGAGATGCCACTTTTCCCTTAGGTAGTAATCACTCCCTTTGACAAGTGAGGATTGGATTTTATGGGAGCAATTGACCCTCCATCAAATGGTAAGTATTATATATTGGTATGCACTAATTATGTAATAAAATGGGTAGAAGTTAAGGCCATGAAGCATGCAAGAGACAACAAGGTTACATATTTTCTTTATGAAGATATTTTCACTAGATATGGAGTTCCAAGAGAAATAGTGACTGATCAAGGGCCACAATTCACATCAACTCTTGTTGCAACACTAGTGAATGAATACAATGTAAGGCATAGAAATTCTACTCCTTATAACCCCCAGGCTAATAGACAAGTTGAAGTGACAAATACAAAGATTGAAGCCATTTTGACTAAAACAATAGCTATCCATAGGAAAGATTGGGTAAACAGATTACTAGAAGTTGTTTGGGCCTATAGGACAACATGGAAAACAACTATAGGCTTCACCCCATTTGAGTTGTATGGAAAGACAACTATGATGCCAATTGAATTTGAACATAAAACTTTGTGAGCTACAGTGGATTTAGGGATGGACATTTCTAAAGCACAGAGAGAAAGAATCATGCAGCTAAATGCCTTGGATGAAATAAGAAGAGCATCCCTGCAACATACAAAAGTAGTATAGAAGTAGTGAATCAAGTGGCATGACAGATTTATCAAGGACAAAAAGTTCAAACCGGGAGATTGGGCTTTGCTCTATGATTCAAGATACTAGGACAATACAGGAAAATTATAGACAAGATGGCTAGGACCATATGAGGTTGCTAAGGTATTTCTTGATGGAGCTATTCAACTCACCACCATTCACCCTATCAAGTTCAAATTACTTGTCAATGGCCATCACCTCAGACTATACCACAATCCATCCTCTAAGGAAGAGTTCCTGCAGCAATTCACACAACACTCAAAGCTTTCTGCAGTCAAGGGTAGTGGACCTAGTGTCCCTCCTTCAGCCAAATTGAGGTACGTACTTTTCATAATAAAGACTTTCACTTGCATGGAAGTCCATTTATTCATCATCCACCCATCCACCTATCCATCACTTCATTCCACCTCACTCCATTCTACCTCATCTTCATTTATTACTCAATTCATTTTCCAACAAGGAAAGCATTACTTTATCCATGATCTTTGCAACACATTTAGGTATGTGCGCATAAATTGCTATCTTTAATCATATTTTAAGTGCATTCATTTAATCACTATATGTTAGTATGAATGTCCACATAAAATTTCATCATTACCTGCCAATCGTCACTCTCATCTCACATGTGTGGACACATGTCCAAATTTAGGTTGGGGGAAGGGGAAAAAAAAAGTTGCAAATTTTTTATGAACTTATTGCCCATGTGTCAAATCATATAAGGCTACATTAGAAATTTAAAAATGAGTTGATTTGAAATCCAATTGGAAGAATGTCTTGCAATAGTTGTAGCATGAGTAAGAGGTCCTGCAGCAAGGAGTCCTGCAATAATAGCTAGAATCGAGGCAGGAGTTCTTTCAGCCACAACAAGAACAAGAATCCCTGTAGCAAAAGGAAGAAGAAGCAACACCCTTACAACCAGAGATAATGAGATAGCCTGAGTCCATGCAACTAGTGCCATATGAGGAGCCGCCATCAATAAAAAGGCTACATTAAAAAGACTTGAGAGACATATTTAGATTGGGAGAACTCAGGGACAACATTGGTTTCCCCTAACTTTTCAGTTGCCCATGCTCATGTGGCCTATGCCAAATTCCAGATTCTACTAGTATGACATCACTATAAAGAGGCGAAAATGGAACAAGTTTGATAGATTGTGAGGATTTTATTGGGACCTTAGCTCACATACTACAACCATTGATGTTGTACAACTTGTAGCTACAAATTTCAGAAGAACAACTCTTCCTTATCAGAGGACCAACAAAACTTTATGTTGAAGGAGTGGTGAGCCTAGTTTTTGGTCTACTTCTAGGAAAAAGCTATAGTCTATTTGCTCATAGATGTCATGGATTTTAGTGCCTAAGTGTTGGTATTGGCATAATGTTTCCCTCAAACCATTGACATTTGATATTATCCTATCTCTGCAAAATTTAACGATATTTGGCATAATATGTGGGTTATCTATATTGACTTTGCATGTGATTAATGAATGTTTCATAGAGTTTTAGACATAAAAAATATATTTGTTATGATAAGAAATATGCAACCTCATATAAGCATGATCAGTTTCATTTCAAATGCAAGGGAATACCCAATAATTTGAACAACTTGATTTACCCTTCAAGTAGAATAAATAAAAACAACTTTGAATTCAACAAGGGAATACAAAGAATGGCATACAATTGAACCAATATTTCTCTCCACCCTACCATAATGGCGTCATGGAGCCATGTGGGCTCTAACCATACCCCCAAGCAAGAAATCTATGAACACCAAGATGATAGATGGAGTTTTTCCTCAAATTTTACTAAAAAGATCAAAAAACAACATGACATCAAATTCTATACATATAAGCTCTCCACACCCCATATTCAACAATATACACACATCTTACCCTCCTATAGCAAAATAAACAAGGATGATGAAGGTAGGGGAAACTTATCTTTTTGTCTAGATGTGAGGATTGAGCTCTTCCATCCTCCTTTCCTTTCCAAGCTAATCCATCTTAAGCACCATATCCTAAGAGGGAGTCTCCTCTCATCCTCTCCCATTCTCTCCATCCCACACCAAAGTTCTCCAAAGGAGAAGTGGGTAACACCCCACTCATCCTTCCTCTCTGAGATATATAGGATTTTCAACTTGCAAAATTTGAATGGGGAGGTGTGAAGTGTACCTCCCTCCATCAATGTGGGTTTTTTCCCCCATTAATGAGAACATGCATTTGGACAACCACTCCACCTTTCCACCCCATCCTCCTCTCAAAATTCGTCACTCTCCATTATGAGAGCTTTTCAAGGGTCAAATCATGTCTTTGGGGCCCTATTGCAAGCCCATTTGACCCCTACCACTATGGTATATACCCTAGGGGGTTTATTTTTGCATCCCAACCCAAGAAATTGACAAACAGCCCTATTTTAAAACCCATTTAAGATTCCATCCGAGTTTCACACTTGGATAAGGGTTCCCAACCCTTAGACCCACTTCCATTCACATAATCAATTTTCCCTTAATAACAACCCACACCACCTTAACTTACCAACATATTAACTTTACTCATTTTTAAGCCCCAAAAAGGAGGTCAAATTCATGATCACAAGGAGATGTCTTTTGATCTACTCAATGGTTTTCCCTTCTTGTACTAACACTTTGCTTTCCTACACATTACCATTGCTATCATAAGAACCATCATATATAACATGAACTTGATAGATAAAATAATATTTAATTGCACAAAAATTCCATTTACAAATTCAATTAATATTCTCAGTTTATGAGTCCATAACACCTTCACAATAGAGACAATGAAACAAATATCAAGGAGAAATACAAGAATATGGTCACCCAATCACATATTTATTGTTTGTAGTACAACTTACCATCTATTTATTGAAACATGTAACAAATTAGGTTTAGCATTAATCATATGCAAGGAGTCTTATAGGTTGACTATTTATCCTATAATATCTTGTCATTCCTTTTCTTCCAATTAATCAAATACCAAAGGGCTACCAAAGAGAAAAAATCCTAGGGCCATACCTAATAGGTATTAAAAAATATGAGGATAGCTTGTCTAAGGTTTCAAAAATTGGGAAATGAATGAACAAGTGATTTATATGTATTCTTTATCCTTTTTACGTAATATGCATTTGTAGGGTAGGGAAAATCCTCTTAGTTTAAGATTGTCAACTATAAGGATTTTACTTTGGAGAGAAGCTCGCCATAAGAATTTGATCGTATGAATAAGGTTGTGGTTCTATAACTTAAGGGATGGTAACTCTGTGGTTAAATTAAAACTATGTTTTACTTAATAAATTATAGTAGGGTTATTTGACCATAATATTTTATTCTTTCTAAGAAACAAATTGAGGAGGAAAAATATGAATTTACTAATCTAGTATTTATGTTGGGACTCAATTTACTATTGTCCTTTTTGCTTGAGTGTATTTTGTTTATGTGCTTATGAAGTGTGGTCCCTTATCAATAACTAATCTGAGAAATCCCACAAGGGTCATCATGCTAGAATTGTGCTCTTTGTTGTGATCCCCTCTCATGTCTTTAGACTATTCCCTGAAATAAAAATTAGAAAATTGGCTAAGTATAAGGTGGGCCAAGGTTCCATAGGAACCAAGAACCATTGGTTCCCAGTTCCCATGGAACCCTCGATAAAGGTTTCCTAAGTCCTATTCAAGCCTCAATGATAGGAAAAAAGGAACCATGATGCACAAGGAGAAATAATTAATTTTTTGTGTGAATTTTGAAGGTGATAGGATATGTCCTAATGGTGGCCAAAGTCTTGCAAGATGAATTTTTGTAGAATTTTTAAAGTGTCAAGATATATCTTGAGAAGAGGTGTCATTTTTCATAACCTAGTGTATGCCACTTTTTTGCTACATCCTAAAGCTAGTCATTCTACTGCAATAAGAAATTTTACAAAGATCTGATGGTTGAGGGGATATCGCTGAAGTTGTAAAGATATCAAAATATATGATCCACATCCCAAAAAATATTACTACCTTTCTTCAAAAGCAATAAATAAAATATCATAATCCTACTAAAGGGAAAAATCCCACATCCAAATGGGTGTTGATTTTCCTTAAAAGATGATTTTGACATTTGAATGGGGCTCTAGTTTTCACAAAAGGTAAGAACATGATATGAAAGAAAAAAATTGTACACACATATTTTCCACTCACTCCACCTATAAATAGTAATGGCGTAGTCATCTAGCTACTAGAATTGATTGTAGGTTTTCTACATTGATCTAAAGTGTTTATTTTGGGTGCAATTCAACTTGGACCATGCATTTTAAACTATGAATAGTGACGATTAGGGTTAATGCCCTACTACTGATAATGGAAATATTGAGTCATTTTTCAAGGTTGGTTGTTGTGTGATCTCTAGATGCCAAGTTGAAAGGCATCCATCAATGCTAAGTTAGACTTGTGGAATAGAAGAAAACTAGTATTGTAATATGATTATTTTGCAAAATATGTCAATGGAATTAAGTAGTATTCAAGAAGATTTATTAGTCATAGCTACGAATTTTCCTTTGTCACATTTGTTGGCATGAATGTAATTCTCAGTTAGATGAATGCAATAGTATTCTAAAAACATTACAATTATTATAATGATCTTTCTAGCTTTATTTATGGATATACAATCGTGTTTGGGATTACTAAGTATTCTCTATTGTAAGAGATCATGATCAATATTGTATGTAAATGCATAAATACATCTTTTCCTTTTTGTTCTCTTCTCAATCTATTGTGACTCTATTGCACAATAGAAAAAAATTGACCTAGAACCATTTATGAATCTCACATCCATAAAACAAAGAATAAACCAATAGTGTAGGAGTAGGAATATTTTTTCACACCTATAACATCATAATATAACTAGGGATATATATTTAGTGATTTGAGAACAAAGTCATTTCATGTAGGTTATGATTGCATAACTTTATCAAGTATATAAGGGTTATATATATAACAATTTTTTCTTAGCTTAGTTAGATAATTTAGGGTTAAGAATCTAGTTGCGTTTGGTTGCAGCTATTTTTTATTCTATTTTTTGTGAGTTTAATACTTGTTCAAGTATACCCCTAAGAACACCCACTTGGTACTAAACTAAGCCCAAAGTGTGGGAGAGATAACTCACTCTTGAAGAGTTAGCTTAGAGTCCTCCATTATTCTATTGATGAAACATTTACATTCACTCGTTGGCACTCATGGACTTGTGAGTGGTTTATGTTTCTAAGAAGTGGAGTAGTAATTTTTTGAACTAACAATTCCAATGCAAATAGTATGTGATATAGTAGTCATGCATTTGGATATCTTCTAAATATTTCCCTCTATAGTGTTGCCCTAAAATTTAGTAGTGTATTGAACATAGTTCTCACATAAAGACTCTTTGATTTTTTCACACAACTGGTAGAGATCGAGGAAAATATTGGATAACCATGTTGTCCTCAAAAAACCTCGTTTTTTATCATTTCTTGCTTTCACTTTGATAATGGATTTCTTTATATTATTCTAGATGTCTATAATTGGCTAATAGGTTATTCTTAGCAATGAGGGATAACCTATTTTGATTAATCAAAATATTTAGATTCTATTATGAAGCACCAACCATTATTATGAGTTTGAGTTTCAACCCCATATTAGCAATAAGAGCCTTGTTCATTTATTTAATTTTATGTAATCCAAACCCGTATTGACTATTAAGAAAATAAATGACGATTACTTATATAGGTCCATTATTCTTTTCATGAATATCTATTTAAATATTTACTTCTTATGTTGATTAATGATTCCTATATACATTAATTTGTTCAGTTAAAGGTCAATTAGAAAATAAGGAAGAATAAGGCACATTTAAGGAGAATGATCACCAAAGCACAATTTAATTTTTAAAGGAAACAAAGAATTTGATCTACATCTATATATATGCCATCTACATGTACCATAATTTTTTCTTTGATATCACTCATTACCATTAATCAAGCCCACCAAGGAGATTAGCCTAGGATAATGCACACACTTATTGAGTTATCAATCTCATTGATGTTGTCTCTAACTTGAAGATGAAGGCATGTGGGTTTACCAAAGCACATGTTGTTAGAACATTTTGACATATCATAGTTTAATTTTGTGTAGTAGATCAAGTCTATTTGTAACATTTAGATCTAAACAAGAGAGTTTTCTAAGACCATATAATTTCTAAGACTATCAACAAACTTAAGGCATAAAATTTTAGATAGTGATAAGACGATTAAATATTACATCTATAACAATCAAGTCTATCATTAATTTTGAAGCTAAGTGCCTCTAATTGTTTATTTTATGTCCACATTCGTTTCAATACTCCATCCTAACTAAAGAATTTAAACTAATTGTATAATTAACAATTATATTTATTTCAATAACCTAAATTATATACACAATTCAACTTAATTTATTTGCAATGCTTTATTGAGCTAAAAAAACATTCCACATTGACTATACCATAATCATCTAAATTTAAATAAAAGCTAAGAAAGACATAACAAACACTTTTAAAAAAAAAGTTGAAACTATAAAACAGCTCTTGCAAGAATAATTTGATGCCATTTATTAAAAACAAATTATTATATGTATCTTAAAAATTCTATGAAATGAAGTTTAGTTATTCTAAAATCCACATTCAGACCGTTGGAGATTCCAACGGAACAATTTTAAATTGTAGTTGGTAGGAGAAGCGTCCATAGATGCAAAGGAACCGAATTATGATCTTGGAAAGTTATCAGAGATGTGAATTATGGCAGGCAGTTTGAACAGAGATGTGATTTGTATGACGCGCTGCACCAGCCTAAAGTTGAGGTGATTGCTGAGAGTAACTAGATATTTTGTTGTCTTTGTTTCCAATTTATTATTAGTTTTATTAGCTTTGTTTCGCTTCTTTATAAGAGCGTTGTTCAATAGAAACTACTGTGATTCAAAACTTGTTCGAAATCATTGGCTTGTGAAATGTTTGTAGGATTTAGAGCAGAAAATAGGCCGTGAAAGAATAGATAAGTAGCACATTCAGTGCATGTTTGAAGGCTAAGTCAAGAAAGATTTCAACAGGGCACCCATGTATCTCAAGGGCTTAAACAGAGATGTGCCTCGAGTAGTTGTTTTGCATGTTTATTTATCAGGTCAGCTGCAACTCAAACATAAGATTCTCATGCCCATTCCATGCTAGGTCCTGCCATAGACTTGAAGGTTTCTAATCATGGCATTTCATGAAGTAACCCTTCTCTAAGGCATTTTGTCAAACGGCTCACATGCCCTGTCAAACAGTCCGCTGCTTTCTCTATTTCCCTAGCTTGCATGCGTGGACATTAAGTCTATTTGCGTTTTGCATTCATGTTTACCAAGGTCGTTGCGTTTCTTTGAAGAATTCTGCCAAACAGGCTGTGGCCTATGATTCCCTGGCTATGCTTCGATGGGTGTCCAGATCTTGTTCCAAAACTCCCATTCATGCTCAGACACAGGGGAGGGTGCTGGCGAAAATTGTGGAATTCTCCTTTACATCTGCCCAATACACATTCTTGGAGATTTTCTGCCTTTTCAACATATCGATTTTATGCAAATAAAAAGCCTTGCAATTACTGCATTCCAATGAGACGAGATCTCATTAGACATTCTGTCAAACAGTTCGCATACGTTGTGTATGCTCACATTTTGTATTCATGTTAGCCACTTGCAATCAACACATTCATGAGTTGACATCTCTTTAAATCAATTTGTTAATGATTCGCTGCCTTTAAGATCACCTCCCCTTGAGGGACTTTCTCAACAATTTGTGCTTATTTTGGCGTGAGGCGTTCTGTCAAACAACACACGCCATCTTCATTTGCCTGAAAGTTTAGATCGTTTCCTCATTTTGCATTCATCGCAGGTGGAGTGAGTGCTGTCAAGGGTTACAGGCTTGGGCTTTGTACCTGAGAGTTGCATTTGTATTTACGGGCTTTGTAAATCTGCAGTCATTTCATTTCATAAGATCATGTTTCTCTGAGGCATTTTGAAACAGTTCGCAACTTCGTTAATGCTTTGCCAGTTTGTAGGCATTTTGTGTTCGGGGGCGGAGATCGGGAATGTACCATGCACGAGTTATACGCCGTAAATCGATCAATGGAAAGGCTTCCCCAAAGCCAGCAGCAGGTACACTTTCTAGTGGAAAGAGTGCAGAGCTTGCTTCCAGAAATTACAGCAAGCTACCATGGAAGAAATCAGGCTTCTCACCGATGGAAAATCAGGGTTCGTTCTTCTATTGCTTGAAAATCAGGGCCCTCCTCCTTGGGCTATTGGACAAGCACACAGAAGAATCGGCGAGGGCAGGGCATAAAGAGCGCCAAAAACAGGGGAATCACCCACGGAGCATAAAGAGCGACAGAATTACACAATAATGGAATGAAGTTCTAAGCTCCATCCATCATGTCCCTCCGCTTCGATAAAGACTCTGTTTCTCCATGTGATATGGATATCCGATCGATGCTACATATTTGATCTTCAGGAATCTCATGGCTGCGGACGTCTACAAAGAAAAAGAAGCCGCCGTTATGTGTTTCTGGAAGTGGCTTTGCTGAACATGGTGATAAACATGGAGTCTTTGCAAAACAGCTGGGAAGAACCTACACAAAATCATCCATAAGTCTGCTTAATGCTCAGGTATGGTTGCTGTTCTTATTTCCTTTCTATTTTGTGCTTTCAAAACAAGTAAACAAGCAAATCAATGCATTAGTGGAACAAAAAATCATCTACCAATTTATTGTGTAGGCTTTTTTTAATCATTGGTTTCCAACTTTTCCAATAAAACCAACACTAATTAGGGTAACAGAACACTGGGATCATTGTGAGAGAGGTTAAATGTAATTTGGTTTATTTATATAGTCTAGTTAATTTAATTTATTTTTAATTTATGCTTGTATCAAACTTTCAAAAATTAGGTTACTTCATCAATTTATACTTACTATTTCCATTTACCTTATCATTTGCATGAAGTTGTTTTTAATTATAAGATGTACGCAAGTATGTCTCTTCAACTAGGTTTTTTTTTTTTTTTCAATGAAATGTATCATTTAGAGAATATTATACTATTTTCTTGTTTTTCTTTATTAATATCATGATAAAAGATATTTTAAATATTTAATATATAAAAAATAGAATATAATATATACGAGATATATTAGAAACTAAGTATTTTATGTGACTAAAGTGCTTAATTTTCTTTTTACTTTTTTCTTAAAATAAATATAACAGTACTTTAAAATTAGTATATTTGTGCTAAATACTATTTTCTTAATATTAGTCATTATTTTTTAAATTATGAATATATATATACTTTAATCTTTAGTTAATTTATTTTTTAAACCAATAGTTTTTTAAAATGAAAATATTTAATTTTATAAATTTTAGAAATTATTTTTCATGGCAACGATTGGTTAAAAGTTTTGTAAAGAAATATTTAGAATTTGACATCTTATTGTAATAATAGTTGTTCTACTACCATATCCCTAAATCCATAAATAATAGCTATAAAGAATGATATTTCACAATATGTACACTTAAATAATATTTATAATTATTTTTATTTTTAAATGATATAAGATTGCTTTTTCATTTCATTCAACAATAATATAATACTTACCAATTATTTTTTTCAATCATATTAGAATACAAATATTAAAAAAATTATTAATATTTTAATTAATTATTTATTCCTAATATGTAATTTCTTTTGCAAAATATATATTTTTTAATTAATTGTGAATTATTAAGATATTTATTATTCTTATAATCTAATATTAGAATTATAGCCTTATATTATAAATTTTAATTTTCACATTGTTCATATTAAGAATATCTCATAATCTAAGAATATTAAAATTATATTAATATTCTTATCATATTTTTAAAATTTATTAATATTATCTATTATGCCTTTTATTAATATTTTATAATAACAATATAGGGAGGAGGAGGGAGAGTGAGGGGAGAAGGGGCGAGAGGGTGATGGAGGGGTTGAGGTAGAGGGAGAGGAGGTGAGGGAGAGGGGGGGAGTGAGGGTGAGGGAGAGGG
>VDFB02199546.1:0-23745 GCA_007258455.2 Sequoia sempervirens
AGACATTATTTGAAAGGGTGTGTCTTTAGTTAATAACTCTGTTTTTGCATTAATCATGGCCTCATCTTAAATTATGTTTGCCTTTGTTTATATGAATCACTGCCTAAGACCTGATAGCTACCTCCTTACAATCTCATTGCTGCTTATGCGTCACTTTTAGTCTTTCCAAAAACTCTACATTAATTTGAGCGATCACCACTCAAGGGAGTCGGCCCAAACTTTTAATTACTATTAATTTTAATAATCTGAGTCGGCCTCACTTGCACGAGCTATTATTATTATTATTATTGTGTATTTAACTCATTTACCTGTTTTCCAACGTCATATTGTAGTCCTGTGATTTGTAAATGGCAGGGACATGACAAATAAACATTCTAATACTTTTTGTAATCCATTGACATTGGGTGCACAAGTCATTGACCTCCTTTGGCTTTGTGCTAAGGATTGGGGAGCATCCAATTTCACCAAATCCACCTAGGACTCAATCCCAACCTCATCCCTTATGGTCTTAGGCCATTGCACTTGGAAACAATTGATCCTTGATGAGCTTTTTGTGAGCCAAGTGTTGGCGTTTTAATTTGCACCTCTGGAATGCGAATCAGAAACAGACAGCTATGCATAGATAAACTGCTCTTTGAATTACAAGGGAAAGCTCCCTCTTTGCTAATGGTGTTCAAGAAAGTAAATTAAATCTAATTTGCCTATCTTTTTGGTTCAGCTAAGAGCACAAGGTTATAAAACTCAAGCACTGTAGCGAAGATTTTTTGTTTTGGAATTTCAACTACGACTAGCCTACTCTAATGACGTTTCTAATTTTTCAAGTAAACGCAGAGCAAGAGAATTAGAAATGGACAAAGTTTGATTCTCTGACAAAATACTTAAATAAACTCTTCCTCCAACATACATCTACTTACTTTCAATGCAAGCTGAAAATAGAGATCATATAAGTATAACACAATAAACAGAAATTTGAGACATTATATCAGGGAAAAATAGGCACAAGACTTTATTTCTCAAATCTCAGGAACAAAGATTACACAAGATACATGCACTGAACAAGAACTTGCAGCTAAAAGAGACTTGCAAACTTGTTCTTACACAAAGTGAACAGCAACTACACAACAACAACTTGCAGGAAAAAGAGGCTTAGCAATTTGTTATCACAAGTACGGTTAAGAAAAACAATGAGCAAACGCTCTTATTTATAGACAAGCAAGAGGTAGGGAACCCTACAATCCCCTTGCTTTTACAACTCAGCTTGCCAACATGCAAGCGCTTTATTTCTAAAACTAAAGAAGATAAACATCTATCCATCTAAGAAAGCATGAAAATAGGAAATGCCAACTATTATAATTTTGTTTTCTTTCTCTTCTTCAAAGAGTAGATAAGAATTGAGACGAGAATAGAAAGAAAACGGAAAGAAAGCTTTTAGATGATGGCTGTTTTAAATCTCGATCACATCTGCCAAAAAGTTGGAAACTATGTCTCTGTCAGGTGCATCGATACTATCTATAGCAAAGTTTCGCTTTTCTAGGGTTTCTTCACTATCTGCGATCAATCTCAAAAAATCTTCAACCTCATTGGCCGCTTTCTCGAACCTCGCTGACATCATGGAAATCTTACTCATCCTACCACCAATTGAATCGCTGCCATCACTGCTACGAATAACATTCTGAAACTGGGCTTACACTTCGTCAAGTCCAACATATGAACCATCTTCATGACTATACCGAGAAAGAATCTCTGCAACAAACTCACTTATGAACAAAAGAGCCTCAATCACCCTTTTTCTGTATGCAACAAACTCCTCAGATATCCTCTCATAGGTTCTCACCTTGAAGATGTGACGTTCTTTCCACGCAAGGATTTGTCTCTTGTGTTCTCTGGAAACCGTTGAGCCATAAGCTGTATTCAAATCTACAATGATTATCTCATGCCTAGGTTTCACCTTTTCCATTGATTTCTCAAACCCTTGAAGCCCTTGGTGTAAGTCATAAGCATTATTCCTTAGCTGAAACATTTGTGCCAAGGTTTCTTTTCCTCCGATGATGAATCCTTCAATCCATTCTTGTGTTTGCTTCCCACATATTACCAGCTGCCTCAACTGTTGATGATCAACTGGTGTCTCTAGAACCCGGGGCAGCAACTGAGTAGCCTGTGAAGTGCCATGAACAAGATTAGAAATGTATAGCCTGAGCTACCAGATTTCAGCCTTGAGGACTGCCTTATCTTCTCCATCTTTCAACACTCTTTCTTGAAGAGTTTCAGATGCAACTTTGAACAAACTAACATCAGCATGCCTAGTGTTCTTGCCAAGATTGGCCTTAACCATTATGAAATCATCCACATCCACTTCATCTCTGTTTCTATCTTCAGGAGGTGTAGCAGTCTCCATGATCATCTCACCATCAGGATTTATCTCAAAGTGAATCTATTTCTTTGCCTTCTTTTTAGGTGCTTCCTGATAGACATTGTCAAGATCATCAAAATTCAACTGATATGAAGGCCTTCTTCTCTTCCTTCCCAGGGAGCTCTCAAGCCAAGATGTGGTAGTATCTCTACTAACTTCCTTGGGAGGTTCAACTGTAACTCCTTCATCTTCTTCAATTTTTAGATCAATATGAATTGGTGAAGACCTTGGCAATGGTGGAGAATCATGTGTCAAGGGCACATCTTTTGTTTCCTTTTGAGGTGTGGACTCTTCTAGAGGAGCTTTTGTTTCAACTGTTGGCTGCTCCTGTATGACTATACTCAAGAAGTCTAACCTTCTTCTTACATTCTTTGTTGATCTGCTGCCCTTTACACCCTCTTGAGACTGATTTATACCCTTCATCTTCGGCTGTGCTCTAGAAGAAGAGGGAAGTGATGATTGTATTCTTGGCGGCTCTGCTACTGGAATGGATTTCTTCCTCTTGAGGACCAAGAAAGTCTTGCTGTACTCAATGACTTGGCGTGTCCTTTCTTCCACTGAGATGTTTTCTTTGTTGGCCCAGTTGACCTATGGAGGAGGTTGTTGCTCTATTTGCTTTCAAGTGTACATTGGGAGAAGTACATCTCCATCATCATCTAAAAGTCCCTCGATATCCTGTGACAAACAATTTTTCATTTGATGGAGAGTGAGTCTATTGTAACTATGTCGCCGTACCTCGAACTCATTTCTGCAGTTGGCCCAAAAATCTTCAAGCGCAAGCACATGAGCATAGTTCTTCTCAAGCCGGGCTGCGAAGACGCCATGAGGGTCATACGATTGTCTCTCGCTATAAGGCTTGAGACCAAGTTTAGCCAACTCATCACCCATGGACTTGGCATCTGCTGCTAATCTGCATGTGTAAATTCCCAACCCAAATGGAAAACTGAAGGCAGGCTTCTTTCTATTTCGTAAGACTGTGTGAACATCGTATGCTTGCCTTAGGAATTCCATGAAAACAACTTCATCTGATGGGTACCTCGGTAGCATGAGTGGAGTGCTCGAGAAACTGTAGACTCGGATGTAGGTGTAGGAAATTGTATAAACCAATCTGCCCACTCCGCCATTGCTGCCCTGGCAGTTGATGAAATACGAACGTGCAACTCATTATCCAGGCTCACACTATATACATCAGGAAAGCCTCGTTTACCCTCTTGTAATGATGTGATGACTCTATGAACTCCAGCTGAGGGTAATAGTTGTAGATGTGTTGTACATTTAGAGACCCCACAGTGTTCAACCCTCTGAATTTTCCTTGGAAGGCCACTAGGTAGACAAGGTAGGAGACCATCTGGAACTCGTGAATTTGGAAGTATTCAATTATTTGTTGATGGAGGCTATCACTGATTAAGGTTGACCAATCATATAATTTTGTCTTCTTCATCAGATGAGGTATAACATAGAACATCCAAGGTTGGAACTTTGTAGCATCCTCTTGACCGGTGATCCTATTGAGCAAGGTGATCATTATAGCAATTTAATCTTTGAATTCCCCTCGCCTGACATTCTTTGGCAGAGTCTTATGTTTTTCTTTCATCCACTTCTATGCAATCCTCTTGCTGTATTTTTCCTTATGCATGTCCCATACTCTTCCGCATTCTTCCTTGGAGATAGTCACACTTTCAGGCCAAGGTGGAATTGAGAAACATTTTTCAATCACATCTGGTTTCAGGCTGCAAATTACTCTTCCATTTACCGACTGAATCTCCCGAGTTGCCAGATTCTAATGCTTGATGCAAGCAATTACGAACTCCAGACTCTGCACTGAAATAGGAATGGATGTTGCTACAAGTAGTCCGGAGTGACCAAGGTGCCTGACTGCGATGTTGCCTGCATTCTCCAATGCTTGCGAGTTGAATACTAGTTTGATGTGGTGCAAGTTAGTCTCAGCTATTTTGATGAAGTCATGATATAGCGCGGACTTGGTCTTGAACTCGAGGGGAGTGTACTCCATATTGAAAACCTTGAAGAAGCTTGCGTATGTTCAGACAAGTTTTGCACAACTTTCTAAATTTAGCTTGCTGGTTTTTCTTCTTCAAACGGACGAATTTTTCAAAAAAAAATTGAGATATGGGTTTTGTTCAAAATTTCATTACAAGAAGACCTAGATCGCCTGTTTTTGAAAATTTTGAGTGTAGACTGAAAAAGAAGCAAACCCTAATTTCTTCAAATTTTCTTGAAAAAAGTTAGCACCTGGGTTTTGTTTAGAAGCACATTTTGGATGAACCCAGTTGATTAGATGTGAAAAATATTGAAGGCTGATTGAAAAAGCAGCAAACCCTAGAATCTGAAAATTTCCCTGAAAAAGTTGTGATCTGGGTTTTGTAAGGACAAGGCAACTCTACAATCAATCGTGCCACACACATGTAAGGACAAGATTTTACTCTGGAGAAACCCTCAAATGGGTAGAAAACTTCAAGAAGAGTAAGCAATGCTCCTCATGCCACTAATCCAGTCATACATTCGTATGCATCACCTCATCGACTTTACAAAAAGTCTACATCACATTAATGAGATCCATCACAAACACATACTATCTTGAAGATGAATATGACTTGCAACTCTACTTGTAGTAGTGGAAAAGGATGGACTCAAATCTCCACACAAAAGGAGCTAATGTCCAATTGTAGCAACCCAAGAATTTGTTACATTAGCCCCAATGGCTGATTATGCAACCTGCTGAAATTGGATACTGGAAAGTACTGCTCCACTGTACTTGTAGCAACATTCTTCTCCTTTCTCCAACACCCTCTCAACCAACTAGACTCAGCTCTCAAGTTAGTCTCATGAATTTGATTTGGACTATGACCAATCAATTCCATACTTGTGGTAGCATGGTTGCAGTCCAATGTATGCTCTCCCAGCTATGTACCAATGGCTTCTCATGGCACTAACAATCTTTGCTAGTCAAGATTAGCCCACGGCCAACATGGATGGTTTAGTCTAATATTTTGAGCCAGCTTTGCATGGATCTAGGAATCTCTGCTAACCAACAACATGGCTTTGTCAACCAACCAAACTTAAGGCACCCTTTAGACTTGTTGTAATAGCCCCTTCTAGCTAGACATCCGTAATTAGTGGATTAGCCTATCATGTTGACCCTCGTAGGCTAATGGTTATGGACAGAGGGGCCCTTGAGACAGTTACTTGGTCATCTAATTGTAGTGTTGATCCCCGGAGTTCAGTGGCAGGGTGAAATAAGGCATTTGAGCATGATGCATGTGACTAAATTATGTTATTATCTTTCTATTCACCATTTTTCCTAGGGACCATGTGTCTTTTAAATGAGGGGGTCACTTTATTATTTATTGGCACTATTCACTTATAAAGTGAAAATGTTATAACTTAAAAGTGAATAGTGTTCATTAAAATGAATAGTGATTTTAAGGAAAAAACATATATACTTAAGAGGAAAAGTTCGACCCACTTTGAGCATTGCATATTTTTTCACTTGACATGTTTCAGCTAGGTTTGGAGGAAGAAGGAAGCAAGGGTTTCCTGATTTTTGCACTTTTTAGGAACTTGGAGGGACGTGGTTCTTCCTGGTTGAGTTGTTTGAGGGTGTGAAACACCACCTTAAGGTTGCTGTTCAGATTTGGATGCATTTTGGGTGACAGCAGGAGCTGATTGCAAGTTAATTTGGGCCATTTTCTGAGTTTTGTGAGCAGCCTAAGACTCCATACTATTAGCACAAAATGATGTATATAGATTGGTGACTTTGGGGCAGAATTTCTTCACCTACAGCCCAGTCGTCCTTCTCTCAAGAGGGGTGAAAAATACTACTGAAAACACCTCGCTTAGTGGGCTGCAAACTCGTCAAAAAGGGGCGCCCTGATTAGAAGAATCTTTCCAAACCAGATTTGTGCTGGAGAAACCATCCTTGCAGCAAGTGTGTTCAAATTTGTGGAGGTTTCCACTGTAGCAAATACTATTCATTCAACATTGTGATATCTAGTATATGTTTGGTATGTGATATATAAACCAATACTACCTTAGATAGATCTGATTTAAGCTTGTTAAGTCTTATGAACTGAAAGCATCATTTGGTTTCTAGTAATGTAATGTAAATCAGAAATAGATTTCAGTTGCTTAGTACGGTGAAATTACATTATACATATGCATGCATTTGTGGCACTATTTTGGCATCATTGCAACAAAACTCAAAAACTGTGAAAAAAAAAAACATAAAACAAAAATTCAGACCTTAAAACTCAGTGAAATCAAACTAGCAGAGTGGCAGAACACTATAGTGGTATCAGAGCAATTTCCTGCCATCCTTTGTGGGTTTTCGGAAAACAAAATACTGAGAGTTCAAAAGAGATTTTCAGATGCTTAGGGTTTGAAACCAACTCCGTTGATGCAACTAAGTGACAAGTACAAAAGATATATTGCAAGGGAAGATAGAAAGTAAAAACAGTGGCCACAACCTTATCTTGAACAAGACACCTTATCAGCTACAATAGCAGCAAGACATCGTGGTACTGAGGTTGGGTCAGCCAGCATGATGGGTGATAGTAGTGGTGGTAGTCCACCTAGAAATGGGGCAAACGATGAAGAAAGAGAAGCGCGAGAGATTATGAGAAACATGGCAACAGGGCAGCAGCAGGTTGTAGATGCTTTGCGGGCACTTACAACAATGTTACATCAGATGAACCCTCTTGGAAGACAGAATCGTGAACCGAAGGACAAAAGGAGTGTGGTTGGGACCCCCAGGGCACAGAGAGCACCCACCCATACCATAGATAGACCTACACGTCCTACCTTTTTGAGGAATGAACCAAAAGAGGGAAATGTTGAAGAAGAGGGAGAGGAAATATTTGCAGGTAATCTCATGGCAGCTAATGACAAATGGGAGTTGTTAACACCACAGGTTAGGGAACACATGAGCTTTGACAAATTTGTGAGTCAGAGGAGAGAGCACTACAAATCAAGGCAAGATAGGAGGCCTCAGAATCAAAACAGAGACCTGAAACATGCCATCAACAAACTCACATTGCCTACATTCAATGGTAGTGGTAAGATCATAGCACAGGCTTGGGTTCATAAACTGGATACTTTCTTGACTCTTCGACCCATGGCAAAGGAGGATGCAATCAAGTATGTCACTTTACACTTGGAGGGAGTAGCTCATGATTGGTGGTATCATGAGATGGTCATGTTACAGCATAACCTCATCACCTCTTACCAGGAGTTCGTTGATAGGTTGATTGAACGCTTCGATAAGAAAGATCCGGAAACATATTTCAAAGACCTAACTCAACTCAAGCAAGTTGGGAGTTTGGAGGGATATACTGGTGATTTTCAGAGGTTGTTAGTTATGGTTCCCAACATATCCTAAAGAAGATTAGTTGTATTATTTATCAAAGGTCTATTGGAACCATTGAGAGGTTGGATCAAAGCTTTTGATCCCCCGACCCTACAGGAGGCTATGAAAAAAGCTAGGAACATGGAACTTGCAGCCCCACAAAGTAATTTCTCATCTAAAGCATCATCTTCATGTAGGGACAGCAAGTCATTCTCCAAGAAGAAGGAAAAATCAAATTCAAAAGGGAAATCAGCAACCCCATTAGACCAAGAAACCATCAATGATTTGCATAAGAAGAAGTTGTGTTTCTATTGCAAAGGGCTCTATGATGCAAACCATGACTGTCTTTTGAGGCCTAAGGGCAAGGCTAACCGAATAATGTGGGCATTCTATGAGGATTCTGAATCTGAAAAATCTGAAAGTGAGGTTGAAAATGAGGCTAAAAAAGGAGGAGGAAGTAAAGCTTCAAGAAGCACACCTCACTAGCATACAACAAGAGGGCTCTTTCAGGATGTGAGGGGTCTTAGCTGGAAAAAAAATCATTACTTTTCTAGATACAGGTGCCACGCATAATTTTATTGATGCTAGGTTGGTTGAGAGGAATGGGATTCAGACTGAGGAATTTATAGGTATAAGAGTGAAGGTTGCGGATGGCTACACTCTTAAGTGGGACAGGATGATTTCAGACCTCCCTATGCAATTAAATAATTACGACTTTAAGGCAGATTTCTATGTGGTAAATATGGGAGATACTAATATGGTTTTAGGGATGAAATGGCTTCATGACAGAGGAGAGTTTACCCTTAATGTTCGTGAGATGGAAATGAGATTTAAGGTGGACGGGAGGACTCATGTGCTGAAAGCCATCCAAGATAGCAGTTTCAGGATGATATCTTTCAGGAGAATGGAGAGGCTCATGTGCCACAACATGATTGAGTGGGCAATTGAGTGTATGCAGATGCCATCACAGGAGGAGCAGTAAAACCCAATTTATCATCCAAATATACAGGAGTTGAGGATACATGCTAAGGTGTTCAGTGAGATTCCACCAGTAGACCTCCAGACCGAGGGATTGAACACATCATTGAGTTGGAGGAGGGTGCCAAGCCTGTGATAATCACCCCTTACAGGCACTCCAAGCGACTGAAAGATGAAATTGAAAAGACAATAAAGGAGTTGCTGGCTATGGGGCACATTAGACCTAGCAAATCTCCCTTTGCTTCATCAGTAGTTTTGTTGAAGAAAAAGGACAGTACCCTTCGGATGTGCATTGATTACAGGGTACTGAATAAGAGGACGATCAAGAATAGGTACTTTATTCCTCGCATTGACGAGTTGATCAATGAGCTTCACGGTGCTTGTTACTTCTCGAAAATAGATTTGAGATTGGGTTATCATCCAATCAAGGTTAGGGAGTAGGACATTGAGAAGACAACTTTCAGATGTCATTGTGGACACTTTGAGTTTGTGGTTATGCCATTTGGGCTAACCAATGCACCTGCTACGTTTCAATCCACTGTGAACAGGGTCTTCTAGTCATAGCTGAGGAGGTTCATACTTGTTTTCTTCGATGACATCTTGGTATACAACAAAACTTGGGAGGAGCATATTGCCCATTTGGATACAGTGTTGGGTATTATTGATAGGGAGTCCTTGTATGCCAAGGAATCAAAATGTGATCTGGGTATGACGGAGTTGCTGTACTTGGGCCATATTATTAGTGCAGAGGGTGTGCGTATGGATCCTGACAAGGTCAGAGCTATTATTGAGTGGCCTACTCCTAAGAATCTTACTCAGCTTAGAGGATTTTTGGGCTTGTGTGGCTTCTACCACAGATTTGTCAGTGAGTATTCATGTCATGTAGCGCCACTTACATACTTGACAAGAAAGGGGCATTTGTTTGGATTCCTGAGGCACAGGAGTGTTTTGAGAAGTTTAAGCAGTTGATGACTTCTTGTCCTGTCCTTGCATTACCAAATTTCACTAGACCCTTCGAGCTTCAGTGTGATGCTTCGAGTGAAGGGATTGGCGTAGTCCTTATGCAGGACAAGCATCCAATAGCTTTTGAGAGTAGGAAGTTAAGAGGACCAGGGAGGAGCTACAACATTTATGACAAGAAGATGTTGGCCATCATGCATGCGTTGGCAAATTTAGGCAGTACCTTGTGGGCAACAAATTTTGTGTTAAGACAGATCATAACAGCTTGAGACATCTCATAGGGCAGCGAGATCTCAATGATCATCAACAAAAGTGGGTTAGTAAGTTGCAATCGTATGACTTTGACATTGCCTATGTCAAAGGGACTCAGAACGTTGTTGTTGATGCCTTGTCTTGCCGACCACATTTAAGCTCCATGGTTGAGATTTCAGAGGATTGGAGACATCTGATTATAGTAGAGTATGCCAAAGACTCTTGGGCTTCTGGCATAGTTGAGGGTTCAGTGCAGGACAACAGATATTCAATTGTAAATGATCTTATCATTTACAAAGGGAGGATCTTTTTGACCCCAAGATCAAAGATGAAGAACATAGTATTGAGGGTCTTTCATGATGTACCCATGGCAGGACATCCCGGGTATTTCATAACTTACAGGCAGGTTCAGGAGCATTTCACTTGGAAAGGACTTAAATCAGATGTTCTTCAGTATGTCAAAGAGTGTCCTGTTTGTCAGTAGAATAAACAGGAACACACCTATCCTGCTGGGTTACTTCAGCCACTTCCTATTCCTGACAGGAAGTGGGAATGCTTGTCGATGGATTTCATTACGGGCTTGCTGAAAGCCCAGGGTAGAGATTGTATCTATGTAGTTGTTGATCGCCTCACAAAGTATGCTCACTTTTTCTCAATAGCAGCTACATATTCAGCTACACAGGTAGCCAAGTTGTTTTTCCGTGAGGTATTCAGGTTGCATGGGCTACCTTAGAGCACTGTCAGCGCCAGGGATAGTCGGTTCTTGAGTCACTTCTGGCAAGAGCTATTCAGGATTTGAGGGACCGAGCTTACTCCGAACACTAGCTACCACCCGCAGACAGATGGCCAGATGGAGATTGTAAATAAATGGGTGGAAGGATACCTCTGAAACTATATAGCAGGGAAGCAAAAGGGTTGGGTGAAGTGGATTCATCTTTGTGAGTATTGTTATAATACCACTCACCACATGTTGATTCAGATGACACTGTTTATGGCATTATATGGGTATGATGCACCCAACTTTCTTGATTTATTGTTGAGTGACAGTAGAGTGCTCAATGTTGTGGATCTTCTACAGGAGAACCAGGATATCATGAGAGCTCTTTGAGAGAACATTCAGAAGGCACAAAATCAGCAAAAGTAGTATGCGGATCAGAAGAGAGTTGAGCATTCTTTTTGAGGTAGGGGATATGGTGTATCTGATGTTGTAGCCCTATCGTCAGTCCACTCTCAGGAAGAGTGGTGCAAAGAAACTCAAGCCACGATATTACGAACCTTTCAGGATCATCAGGCGGGTAGGCGAGGTGGCTTATGAGTTGGATTTACCAACAGATAACAAGGTACACAATGTATTCCATGTGTCGCGCCTCAAGAAGGCGTTAGGACATCGTGTTGTTCCTTCCATAGCATTACCACCCCTAGATGATGAGGGGAAATTGATTCTAGTACCTGAGGCCATCTTAGATGTCAGAGAGAGACAGTTGCGGAGACAGGTCATCAAAGAATATTTGATAAAATGGAAGGACTTGTCGGTAGAGGATGCTAGATGGGAGAGTGAGTATATTTTGCAGCATCCTAAGTTGAGATTGCTTGGGGACAAACAATTTTAGGGAGGGCGGACTGTAATGTTCCCTTCTAGCTAGACATTCATAATCAGTGGATTAGCCTATCATGTTGACCCTCGTAGGCTAATGGCTCTGGATAGGGGGTCCCTTGAGACAATCACTTGGTCGTCTAATTGCAATGTTGATCCCCGAAGTTCAGTGGCAAGGTGAAATAAGGCGTTTGAGCATGATGCATGTGACTAAATTATGTTATTATCTTTCTATTCACCATTTTTCCTAGGGACCATGTGTCTTTTAAATGATGGGGTCACTTTATTATTTATTGGCACTATTCACTTATAAAGTGAAAATGTTATAATTTAAAAGTGAATAGTGTTCATTAAAATGAATAGTGATTTCAATGAAAAAACATATATACTCAAGAGGAAAAGTTCAACCCACTTTGAGCATTGCATATTTTTTCACTTGGCATGTTTGAGCTTGGCTTGGAGGAAGAAGGAAACAAGGGTTTCCTGATTTCTGCACTTTTTAGGAACTTGGAGGGATGTGGTTCTTCCTAGTTGAGCTGCTTGAGGGTGTGAAACAGCACCTTAAGGTTGCTGTTCAGATTTGGATGCATTTTTGGTAACACCAGGAGCTGATTGCAGGTTAATTTGGGCAATTTTCTGAGTTTTGTGAGCAGCCTCAAACTCCATACTACTAGCACAAAAGGCTGTATACAAATTGGTGACTTTGGGGCAGAATTTCTTCACCTACAGCCCAGTCGTCCTTCTCTCAAAAGGGGTGAGCAACACTACTGAAAACACCTCCCTTAGTGGGCTGCAAACTCATCAAAAAGGGGCGCCCTGATCAGAAGAATCTTTCCAAACCAGATTTGAGCTGGAGAAACCATCCTTGCAGCAAGTGTGTTCAGATTTGTGGAGGTTTCTACTGTAGCAAATACTATTCATTCAGCAGTGTGATATCTAGTAAATGTTTGGTATGTGACATATAAACCAATACCACCTGTTGATGCATGTTTTATGACACACCAAACATCAGAATAAAATGCCCAAAGACACCCTATCCTCTCTTGAAAAACCACCGCGTATGCTAAGATTGCGAGAAGATCATATGGCGATTCCAAGGTTCCCTATGTCAAGCAGTGACGTGCGGATAAGCTCAATGATCGTTGTGATATGCTGGTAACACAAAGGGACTTATGCCAGGCTGGTTCAATTCACAATGAAGGTTTAGGCAATGAAGCTCTATTGTTTGGGTCATGGATCAAACAAATTGAAAAAGGAGATAAGGGATTAGAAGTTCTAATCTACTTCCTAAGAATTCAAGAGACGGTATTGACTTGGTGGAACCAATAACCACGCTTTGCTTCGCCACGCTCAACGACAACTACACAAAGGGGGTGCAATCTTCAAAGGAATGTGCTTATGATTTTCACGTCATGAATAACTACCATCAAATCGAACAATAATTATCCAAACAAAAGTTAAGTAATCTACAAAATAAGCTCAGTTAACTTTTTACGATTTTCAGAACCGGCACCGCCCCGTTGCTGCCGGTCGGCTAGTCCAATCGTTCGTCCTCAGTTCCGTTCAAACGCATTGCTCCAAAACCGTTGGTTTGGCGAGCGCTAAACCGCCGACGCACCCAGTGCCAGCAGCGCACCGTCCACGCAATGGCCGGGTCGGTTTTGCCATTTCGGCACCCGGCAACAACAGCTGACTGCAAAATACAGTGCCAAAGAAATACCCCGGTTACTATAAACATCCAGGTATTTCCCATTATAATTAAGTTGGTGATGATTAGATCAACTGGTTTGAAAGATTTAGGGGCTGAAAATCTATCAGTTTGCTACCTACCAGTAGTGGTAAAATTGATAACGAGAGCATTTTGTGCCGCCAGTCATGCGAGTCCGGCGAAAGTATTACAGCGGATTAATACTTTTGATTGCAGCCACTGGCGACATTTGTGCGCCACCAACGGCTTGAGTGCCTCCCCTTTTTGCCTGCAAGCTGGTGCCTTTGGAATATTTTCCCTTGCTGCGATATCCTGTCCTGCCGCCAGTTCTCCTGAAACTTTGATCTTTGGATCTCCTTTGAGACTTTGGCTTCTCCTTCCCACCTGTATTGGAAGTCTCGCCTTGGAGCAAGTGTCATTCCTTTGGATTTCCTTTCTGAATTATCCAATTTGTGTCAAGAAATTGTTTAAGTATGAAAATTTGTTTGGAACACTCTTCTTGTCATCATCTGATTCTGATTGGAAGCTTGTCTTTAATTCTTCAGGAGATGAAATCCTTCAAGAAGTTGCCTGGATTGCTTCAATAGGTCTGGGATTGTAGATGAAACCCCCCCCAAGATGTTCGGATATTCTTTCAAGTGCCTTGAATAATGGAGGAAATTTGAACCTTCCCTGTGAAGAATTTCCATACTTAGCCAAATTTTGGCTACTTTGTAATACCTTCAAGATTTTGGCCATTTTTGTGCTCAAATGAACTTCGCCGGTGGATTTGTCTTCAATTTTGAATTTGGCTTGTGGAAGTTGGGAGGATTCCATCCTTAGTCTCTTCATTCTTCTTGTTTTCCTTCCAACACTTAGTCAATTTGACTTTATTCCCGTGATGGATGAAGATTTTCAATATTCTCTCTCCTGAAGTCGGACTTGCTTGATTCTTTTTCAAACTATCTCCAGTGGACTTGGTGAGCTCTTAGCCATTCCTTCCAGGCAGACTTGATGAGTTCTTTTCCATTCTCTCTCTTGGTATGGCAGACTTCATGTCGAATTCTCCGTTTCTTTCTCTTGAGGTTGAACTTCTTGTTGAATTTTCCATACTCTCTCTCTACTCATGGCGAACCTTCTGAGACCTGTTCCATTTATTTTGCATTCAAGTGTCATGGCGCACTTTCAAGGTGATTTTCTTCTAGTTATCTCTTCATGGCGGACTTTCAAGGCTTCTTGCCTTTCATTTTTCCATAGCCTTCTAGGAATGGCCAACTTTCTGAGCCTTATTGCATTTATCTACCTCTCTCTAGGCAAACTTCATAAACAATTTTCAAAGTATTTTTCTCTATGGTAGACTTCACAAACATTTTTCCATTCATCACGACATGGCGGAGTTTGAAAGGAGTTTTCCAAGGCATACTAGGCTAGGCGGACTTTATCCATGTCTTGACATCTTCATTTTTTCCTAGGCAGACTTGGTTACTTTCTTTCCATTTCCTTGGGCAAGGCAAACTTCACAAACTCTTTGCCATTGTCCATTCCTCCAAGATCGAACTTTGCATGTGCTTTGCCATTTCCTCGGCGGACTTCATATGAGCTTGGACGTTTTTCTTCAATCAAAGTCAGACTTCATGATGCTCAAGACATTTTCTTATCTAGGCTCAGGTCGGACTTTATTTTGCCTTGGACATGCCTTACAAAGGTTTGGACATGCTATGCTTGGGCAAGGTCGGACTTTCTCATGCTTGTGCCGTCCATCCATTGAACAAGGTCGGACTTTGTCTTGTCTTTGCCATTTTTTCTAAGTGCCAAGGTAGGACTTTCCTCTTGTCTGGACATTCTCACCATTCCTTATGGCGGACTTAGGAGACTTTTTTCCATGTTGCAAGGGCGAACTTCAAGGAGTTCTTGCCATTCTCATTTTGGCATGGCGGACTTGGAACTTCTTTTCCACATGTATTTTCCTTTTACACTTAGCCAAAATTCAAATTTTATTTGCCGAGGCATCAAATACTTAGTCAATTTCATGAAATTTTTTCTCCCCAAGGTAGCATTATATAGGCAAGGCACTTATACTTAGCCAATTTTTTTAATTTTCTGCCTTCTTCCAAGCTGGGTGGACTTCACCAACTACTTGCCATCTTCTTTTCCATGGCATGGCGGATTTGCCATGTCTTTGTTGAGTGGGGCGGACTTTCCATTCACTTGTGCCAACTTCTTTATGGCGTACTTTACCTTGGCTTGTGCCATTACCTCATTATGCTAGGCGGACTTTGCCTACCCTCAAGCCATCCTCTTTGGAGCGGACTTTGTCTCTTGCCAAGCCATTGTCTTAGGGCGGACTTCATCTTCATTCATGCCATTTCATGTTGCTATGCTGGGCTGACTTCACCTCTTGGTCAAGCCATTCTTTACTTTGCTGGGCGGACTTGGCCTTAGTCCATGCCATCTTCAGTCCATGCCATCTTCCTTGGAGCGGACTTCATACTATGTCAAACCATTGTCTTGTTCCTTTGCTGGGCGGACTTGCCACATGTTTGAGCCATTGCTGGGCGGATTTCATACTATGTCATGCCATTGTCTACTTTCAACGGCGGACCTGGCTGAAGCTCTTGCCATTCTTCACTATGCTTTCTCCATGCTGGTTGGACTTTCAGCCTATCTTCCATGAATCCATGAATTGCTACCTCCATACTTAGGCAAATTCACTATGATTTTCTTTAATGTCCCCTTCTCGAGCATGATCTTTTTAGTTGACCGTTGGCCTATTCCGGAGACCCATAGGCTACTCGGAGGTTGGAATTAGGGTTTCTTGTTTTAGGGGTTGTTGTTGCTCGTGAACTGGTGTTTGATTTGCGGATTCTTTTTGGGTTTTCAGAGAGCTTCGCGGTGATGTGATTTTCTTGGCATTCCGAGCACCTTCAGGAATTTACTATTTTTAGTAAATTCTATTTCTGGCAATGGTCCTGTCGTTCTCAGCACAGATGGCTTTCCTCTTCAGTCGATTCAATTGGGTTGTTCAATTTTGGCCTTGGGGTGCATTTTGGAGAGGATAAGTTCATTTTATTTAAATAATGTTATATTTTAATGTTATGATATCCCCTTGGCCTAGTCTTATCACTTGATGTTGTTTTAAAAAGTGGGTCTTCAAGGGTGGGCGCCTCATGGAGGTGATTTTATATTTTATTAAAGTCAAAAATGAAGCTTGAATTTGGACGCCTACTTCTTGAAAAGGTGAATTAAAAATAAAAGTCAATAAAGTGAAGGCTTGAAAAGGGACGCCTTCTCTTGGAGGGAAAAGGGTTTATTTCAAATTTGAAAATTAGGGTTTCTAGAAGCTTCTGGAGGGTCTTCTCAAAATTATAAAAGGAATCCTTGGGTCCTCATTTGGATATCTTATGTCTACAGTAATGTTACTCTGTCAGAATGGTACTGGAAACACTTCGAGGAATGAATGCCTCCTAGCCTTGGCTCGACTTCATGCTTGAGAGATAGCATCTAGTGGAGAATTTGGTTTGCTTGTGAGAGAATTTTGTAGTGAGGTTTGCATTGTTGCATCAGTTTTGCATTGTAGATCTTTTCTTGCATTTTATAGTCATTTCTGGAAATGTTGCTTATTTGTAGCTGAAGGGTGTTTATGCTCATATATTGAAAAATAAAAATAATCTATTACTGGGTAGTGATCCTTTGTGATTCCTTGCTAGGGGCGACTCAACATGACAAGTTTCAGATTTTTTGGTTAAGGATTGGATTTTATAAAGGAAAATCGCCCTCCATAAGGGGCCGTACCATTTACACTTCATTGGGAATTGTGCAAAAAAGAATCAAGGGTTTTTGATAGGGTTTAAGTGTCCCATCTTGGTCGCCATACTCATTAAGGTCGTATGCATTTGGTTTCATATCAATAGAGTGAGTGTTGAGAGAGAAAAGTGCATTTTAATGAGTTTTTAGAGTGTTGGTTCTTTCATTCATGTTGCTGGTCTGTCATATCAGATTTGAGAAAATTGCATTTTAGTGAAGGGTTGGTGCTAGAAAGTCATATTAGGCCTTGTGGAGGACATATTTACTATTGCAGCAATTTGAAGAGCTCTAATCCTTGATCTTGCAGGCATTCTTCATCATATTGTAAGCTGCACAGTAGTACTGTCAGCATTTCATTCAATCTTGCTTTCATGCTTTGTAATTGCCCACTGAATAAGTGGAAGAGGCTGGCTTGCCGCCTATTTACATTTGAGTTGCATTGTAGTTTTAATATCTCCGCCTTATGGTAGCTCCCTTCTCACCTTGGGTTGGAAAGCACATGCTAGGCGTCGAGTTTCACTTCAGCAATTTTAGTTGATAGAGATCCTCTAACCATATGCACGCCATCATTTGGCGCATTCTTGGTTAGAGTTATTCAGTACTGCATTGCATTGAGATCCTCTGACCATATGCTCACACCTTGCCCATTTTGGGATCCTGGTGTACATTCTTGGTTAGAGTTGAATTCTGCATTGTTTCGGTTAATTGCTAACCCTAACGGGTGCATGTTGTTTGTAATTGCATTCAAAAAATAAAAAAATTGGCTCGGTATATTTCGGGGATCCTGGTGTACATTCTTGGTTAGAGTTGAATTCTGCATTGTTTCGGTTAATTGCTAACCCTAACGGGTGCATGTTTTTTGTAATTGCATTCAAAAAAAAAAAATTGGCTCGGTATATTTCAGTGGTATCAGAGCCACACATCCTGCCATCCTGTGAAACAAAGATTCTATGAGTGACAGAGAAAAGAGATACTTGGCAAGGGAAGACAAGAAGGCTACAAGTCAATTTCAGTGGCATCAGGTTCCAGAAGGTCAGACAGCTTCAAAGGTATTGAGGGCTCATTGGGAGTCTTCTCAGGAAACAGAAATGGCAGAAGGTGAGAGGTCAGCAGGTGGTAACGAGAGGTTTACCAGCAATAGAGATGAAAGTGGAAAGGGAAGAGAAAGAACGCCAAGTCCAGGAAAGAGGTTCAAGAGGAAGATGGATGCCATAATGGATATGGTATCTTTCATGATGGGAAAAAGGGTCAGAATCCTACTCCACAGAACAATCCAGGGCATATCGGAGAGCACAGTGCCTCCAACCAGCAAAATGGACATGCTGCTCAACCTACTTCAAATAACACTTACATTTCTTCCAGGCCATTCAAACCCACCTTCGTGGCACCAGTACACCCTCAACCTGATTCGGGAGAAAATACTTCATTTGTGGAACAGTTGAGACTTGACCGTGTTGAGTATGAGTCTCTTCCTGATGAAATCAAGTTAGACATGTCTTACAACGACTTTGTGGATCATAAGAGGAAGAATAGAGGGCAAGGAAGACATCATGAACATAGAGGGACAGCAGTACAAAGGGATTTGCATCAAGCTATCAACAAGTTTACACTTCCACATTTTGATGGGAGTGACAGCAGTTCAGCTAGAGCTTGGATACAGAAGTTAGATAACTATCTAGCTCTTAGACCCATGGCAGAAGAGGAGGCGATTAAGTTCGCTACGCTACACCTAGATGGGGTGGCGCATGAGTGGTGGTACCATGGCCTAGTCACCTTGGGTCATCGGTCTATCACTACCTATGATGAGTTCACCAATAGAATCATAGAGAGATTTGAGAAAAAGGATCCAAAAGTGCATTTCAGGGAGTTGGCACAGCTAAGGCAATATGGCACAGTTGATGCCTACATAGCAGAGTTCCAGAGACTTTCAGTAATGGTCACTGGAATCACGGAGAGACGGTTGGTGATCCTATTCAGTGAAGGGCTTATGGAACCACTCAAGGGTTGGATTAAAACCTTTGATCCACCCTCTCTACAAGAGGCAATGAAGAAAGCAAGAAAGATGGACTGGGCTACTCCTAAGGCCAAATTTCAATCCAAGCCATCATTTCACAAAAAGGATAAAGGAAAGAGACCTCACCATAAGGAATTCAAACAACAAAAAACTCATGTCACAAGGTTGGATCCAGAGACTCTCAATGAACTCCGAAGAAAGGGGTTATGTTTCTGTTGTAGAGAAAAATGGTCCCATGATCATGTTTGCCCAAAGGGAGTCAAATTTCATCAAATTGAATACTATTCAGCTGAAGAAAGTAATTCTGATTTTTCAGATCAGCAGTCTGATTTTGATGACAGTGAAGTAGAAAGAGCTCCAGAAGAGTCCGAAGATGAAAAAGGAAGTGGAGGTACATTGGCTCAACTTTCGAGCTTTCACAAAAATGAATCTTTCAAGGTTCGAGGGATGATTAAGGGGCAGCGAATAGTTGCTTTGATTGACACTGAGGCAACGCATAACTTCATTGATGAAGTTGTGGTGGCAAAGAAAGGGCTGCAAACAGAAGATTTTGAAGGCTTCAAGGTTATGGTTGCTGATGGGTTTCACATCTCATGCACCAAGAAGATTTCTAATATGTCTATGCAATTGGGCAATTACGAAGTCAAAGACGACTTCTATGTAGTCAGCATTGGAGATACGGATGCCGTCCTAGGCATTCAATGGCTGCGTTCACTTGGAGAAATCTCTCTAAATCTGCAAACCATGGAGCTCAAGTTTCAATCCGACGGAAAGAAGGTAGTGCTAAGAGGAATGTCTAATGGTGGTCCTCGGATTGTGTCATTCAAGAGACTGGCAAGGCTGATTCGGCATGATCAAGTTGCGTGGGCTGCGGAATGTATGATTCTTCCAGCTAGTCCTATTGAAACAAAGAGGGACTATCCTCCTGATATTCAGTCTTTACTCACCAAGAAGAGCAAGGTGTTTGCTGATTTACCTCCTGGGCCACCTCCTGAACGGGGTTCCGAGCATGTCATAGAGCTCAAGGAAGGGACTAAGCCCGTTATTACAACTCCATATCGGTACCCTAAGAAGCAGAAGGATGAGATTGAGAAAAACATTAAGGAACTCTTGGAGATGGGCTTCATTCGTCCAAGTAAGAGTCCCTTCGCTTCAGCAATTGTTCTTGTGAAGAAGAAGGATGGTACCATCCGCATGTGTGTGGATTATCGTGCTTTGAATCAAAGCACCATCAAAAATCGATACCCCATTCCGAGAATAGATGAGCTCATTGATGAGCTACATGGAGCCAAGTTCTTTTCAAAGATTGATTTGAGGTCGGGCTACTACCAGATTCGGATGAGAGGATCTAATGTTGAGAAGACAGTATTTAGATGTCACTATGGCCACTTCGAGTTTTTAGTCATGCCATTTGGGTTGACTAATGCTCCTGCTACCTTCCAGTCTTGTATGAACAGAGTCTTTCAGAAGCAGTTGAGGAAGTTCGTATTGATATTTTTGATGACATTCGATTCAGCATATGGAAGAGAACATCTCGCTACCGAGGAAGTGCTTAGCATCCTGCAACCGAGAGCTTATTTTTATATGTTAAACCAAAATGTAAAATTCGGTAACGAAGGAGCTACTTTTACCTTGGTCAGCATATTCAAGCAGTCGATGGAGGAAGGTTGATCCTCTCGGCGATTATTGTACCCAAACCAAATTTTTTGCTTCATCAAGGCATTTTGCATTTTAAAGTCTAAATCTTGCTAATTTGATGTAAAACACAGTTTTGGGCAATGTCAAGCATGGAGTAGTTGTCAATAGTTTGTCGGTCAAAGTCAGTTATATTGAACAAAACCTGAAGCAGAGACTCAAAATGAAGATCTTCATGACGAAGGAGCATCTCATGACGACATTTCATATTGCAGACGGTATTTTCAATGATCGAAGCAGAGTTTTTAAAGATCAAATCATGGAGATTTCTCAGAGGAAAAGCCCAAAAGCGCAAGTATAGCTCAGGGGCGCCCAACTTGTTGGAGGTCAAGATCTTGTCTAAAATGCTCAAGCATCCAGTCAATCTCTTCAGAATTAGTCTAGCTATCCGTTGAGCTATCCAGCGAGGCGTTCCGAGACTCACAGCTCCGGCAATCAGCAACAAAAGTTAAAATCCCTAAATTTTAGGAGATGAGAAATTTGTCTTTTCCAGGCAAAAGCGCACCTCTAGCTTGAGGGCGCCCATCTTGAAGCAGGGGTAAATCTCGACAGTTTCGATGCCGGATGCAGTCAATTTGTTCACAACTAGTCTGCTTATCTGACGAGATATCAAGCGAAGTCATCCGACTCTCAGAGTTCAGGCGGCAGTCGTCCAGAGATCAGCTTAAAATGGAGTTTTCACGTTTTTGAGCTTCTCCGTTTATGCCCAGTGCAAGTACAGGCCAGGGGCGCTGGCTTAAAGGACCCTCCAAATGGCATTATTTGCAGACAGAATCTTCATAACATCAGTAGTATTCTAGCCTGGCTCCGCAACGCATCATTCAGCTTGTCGATCCGACGTTCCTGGTGGTCGTGGCGGAGATTCTACCAAGCACGTAATTTTTACGGGCGGACCAACAAATGATTTTCAGTGTATTTCCACAGTTCAAGGGCGCCTAGCCTTTAGGCCTGCCAGATGAGCCCGTTCGCGTTCGAAGTCTTCACGACTATTGAGCGTTATCATTTTATCTTTCCAACGAGCACAGCCGTCAGCCTTCAGCATTTGGCAGTCGCTCGTGCGTGCGAGGTCTTTGGTGTCATACTACAAAGTGAGGATGTCCAGAAAATGGCCAAGTCTGGGAGCGGTAATTTTATTTAAAATACGCACTGGAGTTTTTGAGGTCTTAGAAGCAGTTTTCTTGCCTCGTCACCTCCAGAGACTTCTCTTGTAGGCCCTTCTGGCTGTCCGTTAAAATAGATATTGCCTGAATCGGGTCATCCAAGCTCCAGTTATCAGCGGTCAAAGTAGGGTACTCGGATGGAATTTCGGTTTTCGTCAAAATGACACCAGTGCAACATAGAGCCAGGGGCGCTTTTACTTTTGAAGCCCTTAATTCAGCTTTCAGGTGTCATAGATACAGTCATTGGATGCAGAATGTCTCCAGGCACGCAGTGGGCTTCGTTGCTTGTCAGCAGGGTTCACCGCTCACCGTCGGCAGCCGTTTGAAGCGTCAGATGGCAATTTGAGAAATGGCCAAGTCTGGAACCCGTAAAAGCAATTTAATCAGGTGCGCCTAATTTTTCAAGGGGTTAAACGATGGATTTTGCAGTTGTGTCTCCCAGCAGACATTTCTTCCTTGTTCAGTAGGCTTTCCGATGAATTCTTCAGAACAGTCTCAGCATCACCCGGTCATCTGGAAATCAGTGTCGAAGTTGGCCAGTCGTGACAGTGCTTTCAGCTATTAAATAGGGAGTTAGTAAAAAATGAAGTATCTTGAGCAAATGGACGCCTATGTGCTTAAGAGATGACTTTTCGGAATCAGTAAAGTCAAACGATGAATCTCATAGCTTCAACCAGTTTGTCAACTAAAGTTCAAAATATGCTTGTTCAGAAATGGCGATTTTCTATTTTTAGCGCCATTGCATGATAATAAGTATTTTATTATTATTTTCAAATTTGAACTTCTAGTCAGTGGCAGTTGAACTGAAAGGCAACCAATCAGAGGATTTCTATTCTGGTTTGGGTTTATGAATTCTTGCAATCACAATTCAGTGCGAATTCCTTCTTATTTATACAGGCGCCATCTTCATTATTATTCATAAAGCTTTCAAAGAGAAAATTCGATTTCATTAAGAGAAATTTAATCTTAAGTGAATTCGTGGTTTTCAATTTCAAGTTCATATCTTCAAAGGGAAATCGAAGTTATCAATTTTCAAAGCAACTTCAGAGAATTCGAATTTTGTTTTTAAAGGCAAAATCGTAATTCCTCAAAGGTGCAAAATTCAAAGATAAATTCGTGATTTCTCATAATTTCAAAGGCACACTTTCAAAGCAATTCGCAATTTCTTGATTCTCAAAGGCGTATTTCCTTGATTCTTAAAGGTGTATTCAATTATCAAACAAATCAAAAGGCGAATCCTCAAATTCAAATCAAATTATAAAATTCGTATTTTCTTCAAGGAAATTCGAATTTCTTCATATTTAAAAAGGCGCAAATTTCAAGAGGAGAAATTCGTGGTTTTCAATTCCAAGGCGAATTCTTCCAGTTCAGAGGCAAAATCTACATCAATTCACAGAGGCGATTTTTCCTAACATATCTTTTTGCAGATCAAAGTTCACAATTGTCAGCAATTCAAAGAAATCTTGGGCGATTTTCATAGAAGAAGGCTTCAAAAAACGTCTTTTTCATCCTTTCAATCACAGATTTCTCACAAAATACAAATTGCATGTTCCTGGAATTGGCAAATTTGGCAAGTCTCAGTATCCGGATCATTCTTATATAGTTTTCTCGAGTTAAATTTGTGCGTTTGATTTTTCATGAATTTTTAGCTTCAGAACATTCGTTCTCGAATTGCTAATTTTCTCAAGTGGAAAATCTTTGTACAATCAAGTAGAAGTTGAATTTTCGCAAATCTGACGCTCTGGGTTGTCTTAGAATCCTTTTCTAGACAAAACCCATATCTCGGATTTTTCGCTGAAAATAATTCTTCGAAAGGCTATTTTTAACTC
>VDFB02199547.1:0-17558 GCA_007258455.2 Sequoia sempervirens
AACTAGCGGGTCTTAGATTACCTTTAGTAGCACCATCAAAATTCACCCTATACTAGTCCTAATCTGAATCTTTCCACCTCACTCCCTCTCTTGAAGAATTAGCCTTCTTTAAGTGGTTAGATATATCAACATTCAAATTCCACCAATCAACAACAAAGTAGTCATAGTTCAAAATACACTTTTGGGGTAAATTTCTTGGACATAACCATTTCAGATATAAAGTTCTCCTTGATGGTAGCACAAATCTTGAAGGAAAATCTCGAAGGAGGAATAAAAGTATCCTAGAAGATTTTGTTATTTCTTTCCCTCCATAATCCCAAGCCAAATGGGGGACAACAAGGGACCAAAGCATTACCAACAAGAGGTTAGTAGTGGGGGGAGACCATTGAAACCGAAGATAAGCCAAAGACCTCAGAAAGACCCAATCAAGATTCTAAAGGTACAACACATGATTCTAAACATCCATAGCAAAACTACACCCAACAATTATGTGATATGAATATTCCATAGCTTCCTCACACAAGTAACATCTATTTGGCATCAAAAAGTCCCTTTTCCAAAGATTGTTTATAGTAAATATTTTATCTTAGTAGAGCAACTAGAAGAAGATATTAACATTTAGAATTAGCTTAGGAAACCAACACTTCACCCAAAAGGGAGGTGGGCTAGAAAATTAATCTGATGATAGAACATTGAATCCATCGAGAAAGAACAATGTGAATTCAAACTCGAGACCACTTTATCACATCAAGAAAAGGTTGGAAAATGAATCAAAGATAAATGGGAAAATATAGTCTCAAGATCCTTGTGGACTTCATGAATCATCTTCCATTTTCAATCAGCACTATAATCTAGAACAAACAATCTAAAAGAGAGAACACAAATCTCCTAGAATGAGGCAACCCATATCTCATCCTTAAGAGGTCTATGTCTATTCCACCATTCATCCCAAAAAAGGATAGAGTGACCATTACCTAAGGACTATCTCAAACTAGAAGACACAAAAGCTCTAGCCTTAAACTAAACATTTCAAAGAGTTGAACCAAAAGGGGGGGAGAAACCATCCACCAAAAAATATTTGAATCTATCAATGACGTGAAGATATTTATTCCCAAAAAATTTCACCCACTCCTTACTTCCAAGAAGAAGGTTCCAAACTTGTTTCACTGAAAGGGCTAAATTAAACTCTTTAATTCTTCTCAAACCCAAACCACCCTAATTTTTAGATATATAGACTTCCTCCAAGGATACAAGATGCATTCTTTGTTTATCTTCCACTTTGTACCGTAGAAACCTATTTTGAATACTTTCAATCTTCTTCCAAAACTTCCTTGAAAACTTAAAATGAGTCATAGCATAGACCAGCAGATTCTACAAAGTAGACTTAATAAGTTGAATCTTGCTAGCCTGACTAAGCAATGTACCTTTCCAACTATAAATTTGGAGTTAAAACTATTAACCAAACCACCCCAAAAAGAATCAGGCACCATATTAGTACACAAAGGCAGACCTAGGTATGTTGAAGGAAAGACCCCATTCAAACATTGCAAAATACAAGCAATTTTTAGTCACCTCCTCTCTAGAGTGTTCAAAAAGAAAACAGTTCTCTTAGGAAGGCTAATCTTCTACCCCAAAATAAATCCTATTATTTCTTAAGTAATAATTCTAACAACTTTAGCTTCATAACAATAAAAGCTTCCTCCAAGGATCATAGTGTCATCCACAAATTGTTGGTAAAGAACAGTTTGGGGAGAAGAAGAAGCATTAAAACCCTTAAGATTCCCATCAAGAAAACCTTATGAATAAACCTTCCAAGAGATTCCACCATAATGATAAAAAAGAAGGGAGAGATGGGATCACCCTATCTTAAGCCTCTCAAACTCTTAAAAAAAGAGGAAGGAGAGTCATTGACCAACACACAGAAGGGGTAGAAAACAACCACTCTGCAATCTGCACAAATCTCTCAGAGAAACCAAAGGCCCTCAAGATTCAGATTAAAAACTATCAATTAACCCGATCATATGCCTTCTCTAGATCCAATTTTAAAAAGAAGCCAACTTCTTTGAGTTGGACTAACAACTAATATATATTTTATGAACTAAAATGATAGTGTAGACACCTAAAATGGTCCTGAGAATCTAATTAATTAAATATTTAATTCTATTTGATTAATATCTTAAATCTTACTCCACTTAGTAAATAATATAGTTATATTTATTAGTTCCTGTCGGTAAGCAGGTATACTTATGCATTCGCCTGGAATGCATTTAACCAGAAGCATGAACCAATCACATTTCGCCATTTAACATATTGCTTTTTTTTTTTGTATAGTTTGAATTTGGAGAGCTATTTTATATATTGGAAAATTAGCATTTATCTATTTTTCATCTCGGTCCTAGTAGTTTTATAAATCATTTTATTTTAAAAATTCTGAAAATGCACGTGACAAATTGATTAAATAAATTTTAAGCAAAGGGCATAAAAGGTGGTGGGCTAGAGGTGAATCCATGAATGTAGATTAAAATGCATTAAAATATCAGGAAATAGCGAAAGCGCATAAATTGATTAATTAAAATTAAGCAAAGGTATAGTTTATCAAACTAGCAGGTAGACGTACGTAATGCATGAATAAAAATTAAATGCATTGAATGGCATCTGACTCGAGGTGAAGGCGCTGGAATGGCTTGGAGGCCACGTGGCTGTGGTGTTCTGGCTCTCATTTAACATAGAGCTGTTTGGTATGTATTTCCATTACTAGGTGTGTTGCTTTTGTCTTCCTGGTAAGGTTCTGAGGGAGAGTTCTGAAAGGAATTTGTTATATGTTACAGGTAGTTGTAGAATCCAGACCCAGAAACGAGTTATTTGAAGCGATAATTTGGTAATTTTCAGAGTTTCGATACATTAAAACGATGGACAGTGAGAGAAAAATTGCTTGAGGTCAGAAGAGGTAAGTTTTCATTTTTTAGTCTATTTGATACAAGAAGTGCAAGCAGGGTTTCATAGTGCTTGAAGGCATTCGTATACTTTGATTATAAATTTGTATTTTAAACTACTGTTAGTATTGTTCATTCGAATTTCTTGTTGAAATGCGAAGGTTTCATGTGTGTTTGATAGGAATTATGTAAAAAATCCTCTTGTTCATTTTACTTCATGCATGTGAGTCGATAGTGAGTTGCTTTAAGATTTTTCGTATATTAAACTATTTTAAGTGTTATCTATTTGAATTTTTTTGTTGAAATGCGAAGGTTTCATGTGCGTTTAATGGGTATTATGTAGAAATCCTCTTGGTCATTTTGCTTCATGCATGTGAGCCCTGTAGAGTTTGTATCTCTTTTATTGCTGCAAGGTGGTCCCATAAAGAGGGCTTTGGAACCAAAATTATGTCAACGTGTGCGATAATGAGAGCTTTTGAACAATGAGTCATAGTGTGTTGCTTTGAGCTTTGTTGTTGCCATGAAAGCATAAAGGAGAGAGGGATTATGTTAAAAGTCATGGTTGTTGTCCTCGTGGGCATAAATGCAAACAATGGGAGCATAAAGAATATAGTAGAAACCTTTTACCTGTTGGCAAGCACAGATTTCTGTCGGATGTCGTTGTTACTGTTTTTGTATGTTAGGGTTATAAAAAACTATGTCAAAAATGTTGAGGAGTCCAAATTACAATGTTCCCATAGAGCAGTTAAGTAATATTACTTTTCGCTTTTTATTCTGTTGGATACAAGAAATGCAAGTAGGGTTTCATAGTGCTTTAAGGCAATTGTATATTTTGACTATAAATTCGTATTTTAAACTACTTAAATAGTATTGTCTATTCGAATTTCTTATTGAAATGCGAAGGTTTCATCTTCATTTGATAGGTATTATGTAGAAATCCTCATGTTCATTTTCCTTCATGCATGTAGTCCTGTAGAGTTTGTGTCTTTTTGATTGCTGCAAAGTGGTCCCATAAAGAGGGCTTTGGAACCAAAATTATGTCAACGTGTGCGATAATGAGAGCTTTTCAACAATGAGTCAAGAGTGTGTTGCTTTGAGCTTTTCCATTGTCATGAAAGCATAAAGGATAGAGGGATTCTATTTAAGGTTGTGGTTGTTGTCCTTGTAGTCATGAATGCAAACAATGGGAGCATAGAGAATGCAGTAGAAACCTTTTCCCTGCTGGCAAGCATAAAAAAATTGTCAGATGTCGTTTTTACTGTTTGTGTATCTTGGGGTTATAAAAAATCATGCCAAAATGTTGTAGACCTAAATTAAGGAATGTTCCATAGACAGCGTATATTTATTGTTTGATAGAAAGTTTTGATTCATGGAAAGATAAAATGTTCCATTACTGAAGATTGTCCAATAATCCTTGGTCACAATTAGTTTTGTGAAGAATCTGTTTGCATTTATACTTGTGTCTCTTGAACCTGGAAAAATGCTTGATAGTGTTTAAAATGGTTTTTCCTATTAGTATCCATCGCAGTAGGAGTACTATAAATTGCTATTCTTTTAGAAAAAACAAATACATGGTTTTTGTTTTCTAATGAAAGCTTTTTACATGGTGCAATGCTTTTTGTTGGAAGAAAAGAGGTCGTGTAGAGGTCTGGCTGTGGAAAATTCTTCAAGCGACTAGTTCAAGGTGAGTTTCTAGAATGAACCTTCTCTTTTGTTTACAATTGTATATAGTAAATAGAGAAAAAGGTTAATTCAAGATTCTCACTATATTGATTGTACTTGTAATCATATCGTTGCTTTTTGTTACAAGGACAGTCTTTGCAAATGGGTACTGTGAGTGGCATATGTTATATGGTTCATAAAAATTAAGAATTTGAGGTTCAAAAGTTGATCTTTGTTTCAAAAAATTTAACTTTTCAAATTTTAAGAGTTTGATTTTGAATCCATATGCAAGCTTTGATTAAAACTACTGGCTAAAGGTGCATAATTCATTAATTCAAAATCAATGCATTTGATGGCATCTGACTAGAGGCGAGACTGTTTGGATTGCTAATTAGTCTTTGAATATATAACAATAAAAAGAGATAAAAAAGGTATGATTATCCTTGGCCACATTTCACATTTTGGCCTTCCATTGTGCATCTTAAATAAAAATTGGGTTTTGCATTGTTGCAATGTGTTTGGATACTTTGATTCTAAAATCATAGTTTAGATCATTCTAAGTGTTATCGATTCAACCTTCTCGAAATACTCTGCAATTCGTCCAATATTGGCAACATACAATTGTCTATAATATCCCGGCCACATTTACAGCTTTATCTGTCTGCAAAGTCAATTAAACAAAGTAGTAGTGTTAGACCTAAAGAAGGCTTTGAAGGACTGCACGATAGAAAACCATATTTTCTACAATGGCTAGACAATCTGTTGAAATTGCTTTAGAAACTTTGAAGCAAATGCATTTTTGCTTCTATTTACTTTCATTGTACATCTTAAATGAAAGTCGGGTTTTGCATTGTTACAATGTATTTGTATACTTTGACTATAAAATCATAGTTTAGATCATTTTAAGTGTTATCCATTCCAATCTTTTCTTGAAATACAAAGGATTCATCTGAGTCTTGTGGTGGTAAATGTACAACCGTCTATATAGAGAGAGCTTTGAAACCAATGTAGAGCTGCTATTGGCGTGATAGAATCGGTCAAATATTGTGGTTATTGTCCCTCATGTATAGGATGCCATGGAAACATAGAAAGCAACTTAACTCCTTCAATAACTCTAAGGAAACATAAGGTTCATGCATCCATGCATACAAGTTTCATTGTATTTATGTGTGCATGATTATGTATGTATATGAATGCATGTATCTATGTTGCCATGTATGTATGTGTGTATATAACAGATTACTATTGCATTTGCTTTAAATGCTTTTTTGTGGATGGTGCCAGCTAGCCATCTAGTCATATTGTGATTAAACAATTAAGAATAAGTGCTAAATAATTGAAGTAAAATGACCCCATTCAGTTAGCATATCAATTTTTCTCAGCCCTTTACATGTTAACTGAGAGTTTTGAAGCTTATTCTGTTCATTGGCAGTTTTTGAAGCTTAAATGTCATAGTATATGTAGCATTTTACCAAATAGCTCTATCATTCATGATCATTTAGGCAAGTTCATATTTCCTTATTCATCCTTGTATTGTCCCATATCTAAATAATTAGGCAATTGCTAGTTAGGCTTTAAGTACCTAGAAATTCAAAGAAAGAAATGGTTGCAATTAGCTTTGTGTGCATTTAAACTATTAATCAAAGGCAACTAACAAACTAGCCCTAGAAAACCATGTCTGTGTTAATGTGTTGAATACCATGTATTTTTGCATGGGTGTATATGAATACTATGAGTTGTGGTTTCTACCATTCTATAACGCTTAGAATTACTTGTACAACCAAGCAATATGCAAGTAGAATTCATAGTTCATAGCATCCAGATACATTCAAGGACATATACAAATCAAGGTTGTTAGTATCCTGATAAGGAAGATACTGAGATACATCCAATTAATGTATGTCACAACATCTTAAAAACAATAATTCCTATCAAACACACATGAAACCTTCACATTTCAACAAGAAATTCGAATAAACAATACTAAAAGTAGTTTAAAATACAAATTTATATTCAAAGTATACAATTGCCTTGTAGCACTATGAAACCCTACTTGGATTCCTTGTATCGTGCAGACTAAAAAGCGAAAAGAAATATTACTTAACTGCTCTATGGCAACATTGTAATTTGGTGTCTACAACATTTCTTGACATAGTTTTTTACAGCCCCAAGATACAAAAACAGTAACGACTACATTTAACAGAATTTTTATGCTTGCTGGCAGGAAAAGGGTTTCTACTGTATTCTTTATGCTCTCATTGTTTGCATTTATGCCTATGAGGGCAACAACCATGACTTTTAATAGAATCCCTTTATCCTTTATGCTTTTATGACAATGGAAGCTCAAAGCAACACACTGTTAACTGATTGTTGAAAAGCTCTCATTATCATGCATGTTGACATAATTTTGGTTCCAAAGTCCTCTTTATGGGACCACTTTGCAAAAATTAGAAAAATACAAATTCTATAGGGCTCACATGCATGAAGTAAAATGAACAAGAGTATTTCTGCATAATACCTATGAAACGCAGATGAAACCTTTGCATTTCAACAAGAAATTCGAATAGATGATACTAAAAGTAGTTTAATATACAGGTTTATGCCTACGAGGACAGCAACCATGACTTTTAACAGAACCCCTCTCTCCTTTACGCTTTAATGACAATGGAATAGCTAAAAGCAACACACTATCGACTTGCATGCATGAAGTAAAAAAGTAGTTTAAAATATGGGTTTATTCCTATGAGGACAACAACCACAACTTTTAACAGAACCCCTCTACCCTTTATGCTTTGATGCCAATGGAAAAGCTCAAACGCAGATGAAACCTTTGCATTTCAACAAGAAGCTCGAATAAATAATACTAAAAGTAGCTTAAAATATGAATTTATAATGATAGTATAACAATGTCTTAAAGCATTATGAAACCATTCTTCCATTGTTGTTTGCATGTACCTGGTTTAAACATTTAATTATTGGTTCTTGATAATGGAATGAAATGAACTTGGACAAGTGGAAATAGCATTACCCCATGGAATTGGAACATCAGTGTTTGCATGCCTTTACCATGATAGCAGATTCGCGTGCATGAGACTTATGTGAATCTCAAATGTCATAGTGTATGGGTACATGTGTCAAGTAGCTTGTTCCCAAGTCTTGACTCTGCAGCAACAACATCTCCTGTGACTACACAAACCTGCAAAATAACAAAAAATGAAACGCTCAAAGTAATCACAATTCATCTCTAGTCACTAAAATCTATATTGCATGAAAAACAAGCAAGAACATTTGAGTAGATGAAGGTCATGAACATTGAACCAATAGTAGGACAGTCACCACAACATTTAAGTAAACCTATGGTGTAGAATCCCTTTTCCATTATCAATTTTATACCCAATTTCATCCATGAAGAACTTTGTCAACCTCTAGAACCTGCTATTAGCCATTGCTTTGATCCATGATTTCCATTTCTTTCATCAATGAACTGCATATCTTTGATCCATGAAGAACTTCTTTAGCCTGTGCATCCATGTATTCTATATCTTTGAGGATATTCTTCATGGATGACATTGGGAATACAATTGATAATGGAAAAGAGAGTGTTGAGCATAGGTTTCCTTAAATATTGTGGTGACTGTGATACTATTAGTTCAATGTTCATGACCTTTATCTACTAAAAAGTTCTTGCTCATTCATACCTTGGTAATTAAACTTGTGATATTGCATTGCATATGTCTCATGTTCTTCACCTTGAAATGTCCATACTGAAATACAGTAATAGAAAGTAATAAAGTAATTATAGCAATACAAAATAATTCCAATGAAAAACTAATCAAGAGTAATACAAAATACTTTAAAACATGTTGTGTGTTACAACTGTCAGTGAGTTGTTGTTTTTACAACACCATGTGTTTTACAATTTGCAGTTTAATAAAATAGTAGTCAAGAAGTAAACAAAAATAGATAATGGAAACTCAAATTCAATGTTTTAGTTTCCATTTCTCATTTAACAAGTCTTTCAACATCGTAATCAGATTCACTCTTTACATTTTATTCCTTTACTTTTCTGCTCTCATTCGAATGGCAGGGGGACCATACGTGAAGCCACTGAATAACCCTTCCATGATTTGATGGAGCTGGTGTGAGGTGATTTCATGAAAGCTCAAGTGTCATAGTATATGTGGCGTAGCAGCTAATAAGTCCATCTTACATTGTGCTGATGACAATTTAATTTGTCTCATCTGTCTCCGAACCATTAATCAAAGTCAATTAACAAACAAGTCAATCTTGCACTTGATTCAACAATGAGACCATCTAACAAGCACTTGTTTGCTATCACTATGATTAATGATAGAATTGGCTTAATTTTCATACTGAATGTGGTGTATTAGCTAGTTGGCTTAACATGATAGCTTTTGAACAAGTTAATTCAGTGAGCAATCAATCTAGTTTGCTGATGAATTAATTGTGCTCCACGGTTGGTCATGGCCAATTATTGGAAAAGCTATAAATGCCATGGATGAAATTATATGCATAAAATTCTAGTTTATGGTTTGCTTGAAATGCAATGAAAAAACTACTATGAAGGAATAAGACAGGGTTGTGTAACATATTTCCATTCCATTATCTAATTTCTTTGGACACAAATGCTTTACACATTTGATTGCAATAGTAACGTGTCTATGAAAATGGGAAAATAGAGACCATAATTCAGTACTTTTTAGCGTACGTATATATGTATCCTGATACATATAAGCTCAACCTGGCATTTATGAAAACAGTTGCTATGTACAGTGAAGGAGCTTATTAGTGTTACTATATGCGATTGCCATATAACAAAGTAAATTGGTGCACGACTATAGTGGCACATCCAAAAAATACATGGATGCATGTATACGCAGTTGCATACAGGGATACGTAGAAGCTTAGATGAAAAGTTAATTATGGTTAATTATAAAATGTATCTCTGTACACCAAATCAATTAAACCAATCATGGCCATTCATATGCAAAAAAAAAAAGGAACTTCTTGAAAAGGCTTTATAGACAACGAAGCAAATGCAACTGTAGACCGAAATTGCAAAATCTTTGGCAACATCTTCCTTTCTATTCCTTATGCTACAAGCTAACCCAATACTCAAACGTTCATCTGTCCCTGAACCATTAATCCAAGTCAATTAACGAACAAGTCAATTTTACAGTTAGCTTGTGCAAATTAAGCCAATTCTATCTTTTACTCATTAATGAAATTAACTAATTAGTTTAACAAGATAGCTTTCAGACAAGTTAGGTCAATAATGAATAAAGCTGTTTGACTAATGAGTCAATTGAGTTCAATAGTTAGTCATAGTGATAGCAAACAAATCCTTGTTTGATGATGTCATAGTTGAATTTGCTTGAGTGTCCCTGTCTGCACTTTTGCTATAGCTTGAAGCAATGATGCTTCATGGTTCAAGTATTAAGTGTAACTGGAAACCTTTCTTGACTTACATCCTTTGATTTAAATCTGTTTCAAAACCATATTTGCAGTGGTTCTTGAAGCTCGATGCAAAATAGCAAAATAGTTAAAATGCATTGCAAAAGCCTATAGAGGACCATGTTTGCACTATTAGTGTCCATTACACCATCATTGTCATCCATTGCAATTATAATTTTGACAGTTGTTTGCACAAATGTGTTTTCATGCATTGTGAAACCCAGCTTGCTTTTTTGGGATATAATGAAGAAAAATAGAAAAAAAATAGCCATTTGTTGCCTTGAGTAACTTGTCTCTTGGTGTTCATTCAACGAGCACAAGAGCTTATGCTCTGTCACTGTAAACGTCCTCTTTCTATTGATAAAAGCTGTCAGTTTTCTAGCCTATGCCTTTGCTTAATTTTATTTGTATATGTCATTTTCTTCTAGACTCCCATTTAAAAAGGAAACTCCATATTCTACTACCAAAGAAAATGCATTAACGTCAAAGGAGTTTGAAATTGAAGATATCAACCCTAATAGCACTCACTTGGATAGACTATTTTTCTATAGTGACAATTTTATTAGCTCCTAGTGTCAAGGCAAGAATACTTATGCATTTGGTTGAAATGCTTTTGTTAGTTCCTGCTAGTAGGCAAAAATACTTATGCATTTGCCTGGAATGCATTTAACCGATAGCATGAACCAATCACATTTCACCATTTAACATATTGCTTTTTTTTGTATAGTTTGAATTTGGAGAGCTATTTTATATATTGGAAAATTAGCATTTATCTATTTTTCTATTTGTCTGAGTAGCTTTATAAATCATTTTCGTTTTAAAAATTCGGGAAAATGCGAACACATAAATTGATTAAATAAATTTAAGCAAAGGCATAGTTTAAAAGATGGTGGCTAGAGGTGCGTAATCCATGAATGCAGATTAAATGCATGAAAATATCAGGAAATAGTGAGCACAAAAATTGATTAATAAAAATTAAGCAAAGGCATAGTTTGTCAAACTGGCGGGTAGACGTACGTGATGCATGAAAAAAAATAGAATGCATTGAATGGCATTTGGATTGAGGTAAAGGTGGTTGAGTCGCTTGGAGGCCACGCGTGGCTAGGGTACTTTGGTCATTTAATATAGAGTTGAGTTACTTGGTATGCATTTCCATTACTTTGCGTGTGTTGTTTTTTTGTGTTTTGTAAGCTCTTGTTCTGAGGAAGAGTTTATAGCCACTAAGCAAGAGATGTTACGGTTGCAAGCCCCACACCTAGAAATGAGTTACTTGACATGATAATTTGTTACTCTCCACAGTTCCTTTCTATTCAAGTGCATCGTGGGGCTGTGTTTCATAGTGCTTTAGTTCACTATCACAATCACTTTCTGCTTAATGTGTCAGTGCATGTATGTATGTATGCATGTTTCTATGTGCATATGCATTTACCTATGTGCATATCTATGTAGACCTTTGTAGATGCATATATGCATGTATGCATCTGACTCTAGATATATCTATGCATATATGTATTTATGCATATATGTATGTGTGTATAGGTGCATTTATGTGTATATGCATGTAATCATATGGATGCATATATGTTTATGTCCATAGATGCATTAATCTGTCTTTACATGGATGTATCTGTACATATATATACATATGTATACATATATGTGTGTGTCGATATGTCTTTTCTACACAACAGTTTACAGTGACAGGGCAAAGGTTGTCATGATTCCAAAAAAGGACACTTGCAGACAAGCTACTCCAGGCAATAAATAGTTTCTCTCATCAGTTTTCTTTTATTTTAATGTCCATAAGCACATTGGGTTTCATAGTGCTCAGCCTGTGCTATTCTTCAGAGTCAAGTCCCTTGGACAAGCAATTGTCTTTTGTCCAACGTAGAATGTGACATCTTAACAATAACTTGGCGCTTATGAGCTCTCTAAAGACTGTATATCTTCAATTACTGCAAAACTGTTCCATAGTGCAAGTTTTAGAGCCACTGTTCTGTTAGCATGTCCCATAATAGGACCTTATAAACAATATGAGGACAATGTGTTAAAAGCACTTTACAAACTGTCAGGCAAATGCAATTTACAGATATAAGCTTAAACTCCACAATTGCTTTCATCTCTCTCATTGTCATTAAAGCATAAAGCAAAGAGGATTTTTTCGCAACTTCTAATTTTTTTACTTTTACACGATAATTCACTTTATTAATTAATGAGATCAAATTATCTTGCATTAATTTATTTTTCTTTTTTCATTTTAAAATGCGTTTTTCATACATCAATTAATTGCATAACTATTAGGACGTGTTTATAATACCCATAATAATTAAAACAAGAAATGATTAATAACTATCCACTGTACATTTGACCAATCAAACAAAGTTAATTAAAAGATCTAATTCCACTTATTCACTGATAGTATTGGCATGCAATTTTCTTGAAAAGTCTTGAAAAAGAGGATTACTCAAACACCAATAAGGATTCTGATTTGTAACATTTCTATCCAAATCATCTTCATTGAATAAGATGTTGTGGCATACATTAATTGGATGTATCTCATCATCTTTCTTATCGGGATGCCAACAACGCCCGTTTTGCCCATTTCACCTCCCGCCAGAGTGTATCAAATGCCATAGAGTTATAAATTCTACTTGCGTAATGACTTCATTGCTGAAGTATTAGTAATTTGCTACGCCAATGGTGCAAAGTAACATATGCGTATGGGTAGTGTTCCATTTGGTTAAGAATTATTATTCACGTTACTTTCCCTAAGTGATAGCTAGTTTAGATTAAATATTTCAGCAATTGTTTTTCGCCGGCTTGATTCTTGCCCTAAAATTAGGTCGTTTTTGCTTGTAGTGTTGGGTTAGTTGTTTGTGGCTATTTACTTTTTTGGCTTGTGGCGATATGGGATCTATTCCATTGATTTCTCTTAAAGAGCTTATGTCACCATTGCAATAACAGAATTACCCTGGTGCATACATATGCAAAAAAATGTTCTATATTATAGGGTACACAAATAGCAACAAGTATTTAAAAATTAATTAAAAATGCAATTTGTATTTTAAGAAACAAAAGTTCTAATTTGGATTGTTTCTCGTTCGAATGAATCCACATAAGAATTTTGTTTTCTTTTTATGAATAACATAGTATATGTCACTCACTGTACTCATTTGTCTAATTTGTCCTTATGACATGGTTCAATGCTTTCAACTGTATTTAAACAATCATGCACAAACTACACTAGGAAAAATTGCTTGTCCCTATCACAATTTGTACATTTGTACAAGTATACTTTATCATTCGATAGCAGATTACAAGGTCAGTTTTCCAATTTGTCTTTTTGCTTTTCTTGAAATGCAATTGAAATTCTTCAATGTAATAATTGCATAAAGTTCTTTTCCATGTATTCATTTTTTCATCTTGTATTCCTCATTTCTTTGAACATAAATGATTTAGAGGGCTGTTTCCATATATACAAACAACAAAATGCATTATCCACAATTGCAATAGTAATTTGTCTTCAAGCAATAGAACATGTTTTGCTTATGTGTTAGTATGTTATACTTCCTCTATACAATATCCATAGAATAAAATGAACTGCTAGCATATAATTTTTAAACCTTTTTTACAGTTTCAAATAGCATTTAGAGCCATAGGTCTTTGTTCTATGTCAACTGGTTTTTACCTATATGCATTTAATGCAATTTTTTTCATAGGACTGTTTATAGCTGTGGCAAGTTGCTATGCAGTTTGCAAGTTAATGTATGTTTAATCTTCCTATTTTACAAATAAAAGCCTACAAAGTTAATTTCAAAAGCTGACATGGTAGATGAGTACAATGAATGATGTACTACGTCCCTCATAGACATGATGTAATATTTTTCCATGGTCTTGCTTACATGCAAAAATGACTTTAAGCACTGGCTTTTTTTTGCTCACATTGCCAATTTCACTATGTGCTTTAAACCTCTAAAGTAAAAGGAAACTGAGGAAAGAAGCTATTTATTGCCTCAAGTAACTCGTTTCTGGTTCTAGATACTGTAACTATAACAAAGTCTACTTAATCGCTATAAACTGTCCCAGAACAAAGACTTCTAGGATAGAAAAACAATATGCACAAAGTAATAGTGATGCTTAACAGCTGACTTAAGTCTCTAGCTAATGGACAAAGCAGCCTGGCTATACATGTCCACCAACCCATTCCAGCAGTTTTTCATCGACCCACATGCTATTTAATGCATTTTCTTTGCATATATGCACTGTGTGGCTGCACCTCTGAGTTTCAATCTCTTTTTAAAATTATTTGATCAATCTATGTCTTCACTTTTGCTCAATGGACCTATGCCTTTGCATGTCCCTCAAATTGTCTATACACAAATGATTTTAAAAGCTATTCCCACAAATAAGAAAAGCCATAGATCTTCTCTGATCAAACAATGCTTTTGCATTTCCCTGACTTTCTATAAACAGAAAAGATTTGTCAAACTATTCTCTATGTGCCACTTAATTCATGTTTACCTAAATAGCTTTTAAAATCATTTGTTCTTTGAAAAAAAATCAGTCGCTTAGAAGTACATAGCAACAAAGGAATCCAATAACACAAAACATTTAAATTCCATAGACTGAGATTGACAATATGAGCAAAAAGATTCTTGTCAACCAATTGTTGCATGTAGACAAAGCTACTTGAAAATATTGTTTTGTGTTTGTGGCACTAAAAGAATACATCATGCATTGTACTCATTTATCCACTTTGGGAATGTAACAGGAATAAGTACATACAATTCTGCTTGGGGACAATGGATAACAAGGTCAGGTTGAAGAATTAATACTATTTTCCCCTTGTGCTTCTATTAAATTGTTTGCTATGTGGTATGTTACGTAAGCTTTTGCTACTACTCAAACTACATTTTCCAACATATATAGACATTATTAACTTCCAACATCCTCGACAACATGATTCATACTATCGAATGCTATTGAGTGAAAGGCTAAAAGCACATAGGCGACAATGTTAACAATAATAGATTTTGTAATCTAGATACTAGTGTTAAATGCTATTCATACTCAGCATTTGCTATATCCAAACACATTAGGTTACACGAAAAACAAAGAAAATGATAGACGTTGACACCTATGAATTAATGAAGTGCCCCCAAATATCAAACATTGACTATGTGCTTAAGAGCAAGGGACTTTGCAGCTTGAGTACTTTTGCATACAATGTTGGTGATTGTTTGTTTGACTCATTACAACTATTCCTTAACAATCGATACACATCAATTCAATTACGAAATGGAGCTATAGATTACTTCTTGAATTTCCTTCAAAACAAGGACAAAGAAGCAATAAAATTATACAACTATGAACTAGATACATTACTCTATATACATTGCACAAAGTACATGATCACAGGCATACTTTGTGAGAATGTGATTGTCTTGTACAATACAGTGATTGTACAAGTGGATTATTGGGGTGACCTATTTGCATTCCTTGGATATCCAAATGGTTGAATATACACAAATCTCCTTTGAGGTCAAGCATCAGCAAGAGAACACTACAGGTTCAGGCGATTACACAGTCGATCTCTATACTATTTCATGACAGATTCTTTAAGTGGACACTTGAACCATTGTTAACTTAATTGAAACACAAAACATAACTTCAAAACAGCCAATAAGTTCACATGAAATAAAAAAATTGTGCACAAAGTATCCTCAAATATCAAACATTGACAATGTCCTTAGAGCTGAAGGCCTTTGTAGATTAAGCACATTTGCATACAATGTTGGCGATTGTTTGTTTGATTTGCTTCAAGTGTTACTTAACAACCAGTACACCTCAACTCAATTACGCAATGGAGCTATAGATTATTTCCTGGCTTGCTTTCCAAAAAAAGGACAAAGAAGCAATTAAATCATATAACAACTAAATCCACGGTACTCTATATACATTGAACAAAGTACATGACCAAGAAACATACTTTCGCAAGATGCGATTGTCCACATGCCCGTGCATAGACCATAGCGAATGTGGATTGTGGGGTGACTTGTTTTGCATTCACTAGATATCCAAATGGTTAAAAATACAGATAAGCCTCTGGTCATTGACAACATCAAGGAAGTACTTAGATTTCAATGATTCTAGATATACAAAATCAGTCTCTATATTGTTCCATGATACAAACCCTTTGGCTGGAAATTTTGAGCTGCTTCTAAATTATCAAAACGCAAAGAATGTAAGCTTTCGATCCTAGCTCTCCAAAACAAAATACTCCAATAAAAATTTGATGAAATGGAGTCCATATGCAAAAAACTTGCCAGTAAACCATGCTTTGCCCTAAAACAAAGGAAAATTTGATACCATACGTCATAGCAAAAAGATTTAAACGCCAAATCAACAATAAGACTTACTCACTTGAAGAACTTGATTAGAAAAGAAAAACAAAAAGAAAGTGTACCTAGCAGCCCAAAGAAAAAAAAAACATAGACACCAATAGAAATTTATAAAATAGCAATACAAGATACACGAAACTTGCGTACCGTTTTTTCCAAAGTGCTTTGTTTTTAACAAGGACATCCGAGGGATTTTCAAAGAAGAAACAAAACAACTATACTGTGAGCTAGTACAATCAGATTCCTTACCATTCACAGATCTCATATGCAATGTATGCTACTTTGCATTGAAAAAGTCCACTATTCCAAAGTATACTACGCCACAAAAAATAAGAACTAACAGACCATTGTGCTATGTGCAAAACTTAACTCCTCTAGAAGAATGACTTGTCTCACTTAGAATTGCATTTGCATAGATTTGGGAACTAGGGTTCAAAAGGTCTCAAATAGGCCTGACAGGTTCTATTATAAATGTCCCTGCTGACATGAACATTGTACGAAGAGCATTACCACAATCAATTAACAACACACAAACAATTGTTGTTTCATTGAAAAGACGCTTAAAATACAAAAATGCATTTCAAAAAGGCATGGTGTTCCCAAATGTCATCATGCAAGCTTTGACTCAATTAACAAGGACACCATTATACAAAATGTACAAAGTCCACATAAACCAAGATTGGCAAGAAGTTCTCCAATGCACTAAGGAAAACAAAGCCAATAGTCCACAAAATACAAGTGAAACAGAATCAGACAGTGAAATGGAAAATGAAACCCATCAGAAACATTGATACATGGATTCACTGAGTCTAGAAGTATCCATAACATGGAGGACAAGATTATTGAAATTGCACCTGCAGAGCACAAGTATCCAATTGGAATATTTAAGGACATTTATGCTGAAGAAATGAATTTCCCAACTTTATTCTTTGGCAAGCCGCATGTTAATGACATTGTAAAAAACTTTACATATCAGAAAATAATACGCTGGGAGCTCTTATAGTCACAAAGACAATTTGCATATCATACAACAAACATTTTTTTCAAAGCTATAAAGGTTCTAATACAACAAGTACTGTCCACAATG
>VDFB02199548.1:0-14630 GCA_007258455.2 Sequoia sempervirens
TGGAGGTTTCAAGGAAACACCTCTGAGTGCGAGTAGATTTGCTCAAACTTTCACTGAGGTAATATAGAATAAAGAGAACTTAAAGTTAATGAATTCTAAGTTTAATCTAGATTTGTGTATATATAGTCATAAGAGTATATGGGTTCACTAGATTATTATTTGAAATATTTTTAAGAATGGTCCCTACCATGATTGTTTGTCTTAGAATTCCTACACTAGCAAGCTATATATAATAAAAATTTAACATGGAACTGACAAAGGTAGAGCTACATTCTACTCCATCCTATATATTTTTTTGTGATGTCAACATAACCAAGAATAATACTATGGATGTCCTACATGATGTGAATGTAACCAAAAATAAAACTTCTATCCTCAACCCTATCTATCAGCCAAGACTCCTTCAATATCTCCTAGATGCTTGGAGATGCTTAAGACTAGGTCAAAATACCCTATATTCTCTTCATTTGTTGCATAGCTCATCAAGTTTCCCTATATGTTCTCCAACTAATCATGATTGCATGGAAAAAGTTATAGTACTCATTAAACTCTCAACTATTGGAGCCTCCTCAAACTTTCCCATAGAACGTGGAAAATTCTTAGAAATGATTAAATTCCCTAATAGGGTGTGGGAGATCTTTTAGGAAAACATTTGACACTAATTTGATCCATTGAATTATTCTTCATTCTTATATATTCCTCAAATATACCTTGCAATACCCCTATCATACCTAAATCTACTACATTCATGTCCTTGTTAGCTAGCATGTAGGTGATATAGTATGGTCCATGAATTTTTATGTCTTCTTTTTTCATTTTTCTATACAATCCTCTTTTATCTCACTACTAGGTCCTCACATAAAAAAAAAAAAAAAACATTACTTCTTTTTCTCATCTAAGGCCCCTAAGGTTTTAAACCCCTTAGATGCAAGGATTCAAAGCACATCAACCATGTGGTACAAATGACTAAATCCCAAAGATGATTTGTAGCAATGAAGAGTTTGGAAAGGTAGAGAGAGCTACATTGTGGTGTTTCGAGGGAGAAACTTCATTTTAAAAAAGCCAATTGAAAGGCTGGAGACATGTGAGGATAAAGACAACATTTGGTGGAAGAGGAAGAAAGATGGCCCCTAGAACTCGGAGGCCACCATCTTGGATTTTGATATTCAACCATGAGGCGAGAAGAGCTGATATCATGTATCAAAACATTAAGCATGCATTCTTCGGCCAATGGATAAGGGAGATGATTACTTTTTTCATTTTCATTTGCATAACATATATCGCGATTGTGGGAACCATGAAGACTAAGGATGTCGGTTTAGCATGGAGGTATGGATGTGGGGTCCAAGAAGCTTTTAGGAGGGGCAAGAAGGTCAATGTATGATCTTGATGAATGATAGAAGAGGGGTTGGTTAGACAAACCAGGGGCACCTAGTCATGAGTAGGGACCTATAGGTTAGATTGGTGAAGTAAAGCACCAAGGAGGTCTTACAAGGAAAGGCCTAGAGCAGGAATCAATGATTGATTCCTCCAACCCCATAGAGAGCACACTAGGCAAAATGTGGAAGTATAGAATGAGTTTATGACTTAGATGTATGCCTATAGGCATTTTTATGGTTGGAATGATGTTTTCTAATCAGATTTTCCCTCATTGAACCTCTTAGGACACATAACTGATTTCCCTTAAACAATAACCCATTTTGCAAAGTATATTCAAAGTATTGGCTATGGAAATGGTTCTCAAAGTTAGAACATACCTTATAGGCCTCTGAAAAGTCTTCATCATCTCCATATAGATCCTTGAAACTCTCTATACCAATGCTCTTGATCTGTATCTCTTGGACTGTCAACAATCTCCTGCTCAATGCATTTGCCACTTTGTTTAGCTGTCCCTTCTTGTGCTTGATGGTGAAGGTAAAAGATTGGATGTATTCCATCCATTTCAAATGCCTATTACTCAACTTCTCTTGAGTGTTGATAAAACTGAGTGTCTGATTGTCAGTAAAGACTACAAACTCCTTGGGTAGAAGATAATGCCTCCATTTCCTAAGTGACTGAACCAAAGCATAAAGTTCTAAGTCATAGGTTGAATACTTCTTTGCTTCATTGAGCTTCTCAATAAAGAAGGCTATAGGCCTGCCCTCTTGACTAAGCACTCCTCCTACTACCACTCCACTTGCATCACATTCCACAGTGAACAACTTGTCAAAGATAGGTAATAAGAGAATTGGTTGAGTTGCCACATCTTGTTTCAGTTTTTCAAACCCTTTCTTAGCTTCTTGAGTCCACACAAGCTTGGTTTTTAAACCACCCTTGATTGTATCTAAGACTGGTGCACATATACCACTAAAATTCCTTATTGATTTCCTATAAAATTGAGCCAATCCATGGAAAATTCTTACCTCAGTCCCTGTGGTTGGTGTAGGCCAGTTTAGGATGGCTTCCACCTTGCTTGGATCCATCTTCAATGATCCTTTGGACACTACAAAACCCAAATAGACTAGCTCTTGCTTAAAGAATTCACACTTCTCTAGATTGATTGCCAACTTCTCTTCTTGCAACCTTCTAAGAACTTGCTCCACATGTTTCAAATGCTCTTCTACTATCTTGATGTATATGAGGATGTCATCAAGGTACACTACCACAAATATCCCTGTAAAGTCCTTAAGCACTTCATTCATGAGCCTCATGAATGTGCTAGGGGAATTGGAGAGACCAAATGGGATCACTCTCCACTCATATAACCCATCATTTATCTTAAAATTTGTCTTCCACTCATCACCATCCTTAATTCTGATCTAATGATACCCACTCTTGAGATCCAACTTGGTGAAGTATTGTGCACCTCCAAGACAATCCATTAAGTCCTCAATTCTAGGAATAGGGAACCTATACCTAATTGTGATCCTATTTATTGCTCTAGAGTCAGTGAAAAGTCTCCACTTACCTCCTCTCTTGGTTGCTAAGACCATTGGTATTGCACAAGGGCTAATACTCTTTTGAATCAAGCCTTGAACCAACAACTCCTTCACTTGCCTAGCTACCTCAAGATTTTGATCTGGTGTAAGCTTGTATGCTGCTTTGTTAGGTAATGAAGCTCTAGGTATGAAGTCAATTTGATGACTTATAGCTCTCTTTGGAGGAAAAGTTGCAGGTGTACCATCACTGACAATATCCTTATACTTTTCTAGTAGCTTTTGGACTAATTATGGTATGACTGTCTTTTTAGTCTCTTCATCGTTTAACTACATTAAAACCACATATCCTTCACCTCCTTGATGTAGATTGTTAAGGAACTCCTTCCCACTACTCAACATGATGTTTGGTGCCTTTGAAGGTCCCTCTTCTTCTTCTGATAGTGACTGTAACTTAAAAGTCTTCACATCCTTCTTGAATGAGATTGTATTCTCTCTCCCTTCATATATGGCACCTCTGTCATATTGCCATGGTCTGCCTAGTAGAAGATGGCATGCATCCTTGGGTAATACATCACAAATCAGCTTATCTTTGTATCCTCCAATGGAAAACTCCACCGTTACCTACTCATTTACTAAAACACTCTGCCCTTTGTTTAGCCAAGTGACCTTGTAGGGGTTAGTATGAGGTGACTTCTCTAATTTCAATTTCATTACTACCTCCTCTGATATGATATTGTCTGTTGAACCTGAATCTACCATGACCTTGCACACTTTTCCAAGTATCTTGCACCTTACTCTAAATAGAGCCCTCCTCTGTTTTGGTTCCTCTTTAACTGGTTGTCTAATCAGAACCCTATTGAACATCAGATTCTCTCCTACCTCAGATTCAATATGACTGACCTCAAATGCCTTAGGACTCATGGTGTCCTCTTGTGCATAAGCCACTCTCTTTTCATTGCTTGATGAAGATGCTTTCTCCGGGAACCTATAAGCAGGATGACCTATTTGATTACAATGGTAACACTTCATGTTTGCAAAATAAGAATTGCTCCTGCCTACTCCTCTTCCTCTGTTTGAACCTCCTTGAGGTCCTCTACCCCTGTTATATCCACCTCTTGTAGATGTTTCACCTCCATGCTCTGTGAGTTTTGACTCTCCTTGGTTTCTTTGGTCATTGCCTCTACCTTGGTAGCCACCATGTTGTCCTCTTTGATCTCTTTGATCTCTGCCTTTGCCTCTTCCCTTAGAAGTTTGATCTTGCTTCCTCTTACTCCTCTCTTCAATCTTTAATGCCAATTGATAACATTGGTGCACTGTTTTGGGGCTTAAGAGAACCATCTCCTCTTGAATGTTCCACTTCAAACCATTGAGATACCTTGCCACCTTGATACTTTCATCCTTTGTGACATTGGACCTCATGCAAAGTCTTTGAAACTCCTCAGTATAGGAACTCATCTCCTGATCTCTTTGCCTCAAACTCTGTCTCCTCTTATGCAACTGAATTTCATAGTCTTCAGGTAGGTATGCTTCTTTCACCTTGGCAACCATTCCCTTCCAAGTAGAGATAGGTTGCTTTCCTTCCTTCTCCCTCTCTATCTAAATGAATTTCCACCAAGTTAAGGTAGAACCTCTTAGTCTTGATTTAGCCACCTTTACCTTTTGTGCTTCAGTGACTCCATCACACTCAAAATGGTTTTCCATTCCCTCTATCCAATCCATAACTAAATCAGCCTTCATCTTTCCACTAAACAGTGGTACTCCTTCAAGTGCTTTTCCACTCAAAGCCTTCAATGCTTTCAAGAAGGGATCCTCCTTCAATATAGGGTCAAGTTCAGGGATTCTATCCTCCTCTACAACCTCTTCTTCTTTTTCTATTCTTCCATCAAACCGCATAACATTCAGTGCTTGCTCAAGTTGGTCTAACTTCTCTCTCAATACCCTATTGTCTTCCTCTATTTCTTCAACCCTCTTGGCCAACTCAGCATTTGTCACCATGATGCTAGAACCACTAGACTCTATCTCTGACATACAAGATCAATCCCAAATCTTTTGCTTGCTCTGATACCAATCTGATAGGGAGAGGGGTTGGAGGAATCAATCACTAATTCCTACTCTAGGCCTTTCCTTGTAAGACCTCCTTGGTGCTTTGCTTCACCAATCTAACCTATAGGTCCCTACTCATGACTAGGTGCCCCTGGTTTGTCTGAACAACCCCTCTTCTATCACAAACTCCAACCACCAAGTCCACCTTGGTTCATTGCCACAACTCTTCCTTAGCTTTTACACTATACTAAAGACCAATCTTCCTCAACACTCCATCAACTCTTGTAGGGGTAGTGATAAGTCTTAAAAGGCTTCAAACTATCCTCCAAAGGTGTTTGAACAACCTCTAAGACTTCAACTTTCTGTCGCTCTCACCAATCCTTTAGCTAGGGTTTGAAAGGCTAGTAGCCCTTGAGGCCCTATTAGGTCTCCTTCACCTACAAAATAGGTTAGAACTCACAAATCTCAAAAGGACTTCCCACTCTTTTTCCAAGGTTCTTGGTTCACATGGACAACACTCAAAGATTCTTGACGTTTCAGCCTTCCACTGTCTGTACAAAGCTCAAACATGAAATGGAGCAAAAACTAGGGTTTTAAGCCTTCCCTTGAAAGTTAGCAAACTTCCAATTTGTTTACACACCAAATGGACAGATGGATCCTCCTCCTTCATGTAGTAACAAGGTAACACACCACCCTACCTCCTCCAAGAAGAAAATCCTCAATGGCTCAGCACCCTTGCAAGATTTGTGACCTGCACAACAAGTTTTTCGTAGCCGGACTTGCACTGGCTCGCCTAGGGAATCACTTTGCTAGCAACTCCTGCACTAAAAAAAAACCTACCAACTAACATATGTATAAGCATGGTGTCTAGGCACTATTTCCAAAAGGTTGTATGGTTTGTACGGTGGAAAAGTGCTCTAGCACCCAATTTACTCAACACTGCCTATTTCAGGCCAGCAAGCACAAAGAAACCAAAATATTTACAAAGAGACAAGAAAATGATTGAAAGAACTATCTAAAGGCTACAAAAAACTTGTACTGGATTTATTCTACATCCTACACACAACACAGAACCAGATTTAATCCATTAGAGCCTTCTTTCAGACCAAAAACTAAAAAATTTCACTCAAAAAACTATTTTCCTTCAATTTCCAACAAAACAATCCATACAAACATACTTTCAACCTTGAAAAAAGGTCTAGGAAACCTTTAAATATGCTTTCCCAACAATTATTTTTCCAATGGGCCCTTCTTGGCCGCTCAAACACAAAAGGAGCATGTTTTTGCAAAAATTGTCAATAATTGCAAAAACCTCCATTCCTAAACTTTGGACTAGAACCTTTTTGTTTCTCACCCATGGTCAACATGAACTTATTAGAAAACATCATTCCAACCACAAAAATTCCTAAAGTCATACATCTAATTCATAAACTCATTCTATACTTCCACATTTTTCCTAGTGTGCTCTCTATTGCTTCCTAGGTGCTCCTGCACCAATGAAATTAAGGAAGAACAACAAGAGAGGAACAGGAAAAATAAAATCAATACATAGTTTCAAGGATTTTTCAAGTGAGTAAGAGAGCTATGGGAGAAACCTCATCTAAAATATTTTGAACTAGAGTTTTATATACCATTTAGGGAGCTTGGTTTTCATGGAGTTTCCTTCAAATCCTCTGCTTTTATTGTTCCTATGGTAAATTTTTTGGTAGAGTTGGTGGAATTACCTTTCTTAGTAATCACTATTAGTGAGATTGAGATTGTTAACCTTGAGAGAGTAGGACTTGGGAAAAAGGGATTTGATATGGCTATTGTTTTCAAATAATTCAAGTGAGATGTACTCCATATGTACGCCATTCCTCAATCTTCACTTGATGGCATCAAGGAATGGATGAACTCCATGGATATAAAGTATTATGAAAGTAGAATGAACTTGAACTGGCAACCAATTTGTAAGACTATTACTGATGATCTAGATAAATTTATTGAAGATGTTGGTTGGGAATTTTTGAATATGGAAGCTAGTGATTTTGATTCTAACAATTTAGAAGAGTCAGATCAAGGATACGAACCCTCTAATGTAGAAGAGGAATCATAATTAGATTTCATATAGCCACCATCAAGAGTGTTACAAGCCAATCAAAAAGATGGAGGGAATTCTTATATAAGGATAATTTTCAATGTTGCAGGTACCAGCTTTAATCCCAACTATAATGGAAACATTGAAATTCCCTAGCAGTATTTATGTTAAGACAATTTCCTTTAGATGCAAGGATTCAAAGCACATCAACCATGTGGCTTAATTTATATCATAAGTTGTACCATGATGTTCACTATGCATTCCTCTACTCTTTCGACTATCAAATGTGCCACTGCCTTTTCATTGATCACCATCATATTCTCCTTTTCATGATTATTTTCTCTATCATCTTTGGTATAAACACTTGACTATTATATTTAACTCAAGTGAGGAAACTTAAAAATCATAATGATAGGCCAAAGAAAGAATATTCAGTCTTTTCATGGTAAAAGGAGACCTCAATTTAATTACTATCATCCTCAAAAGGTTAATTCCATTGTCAAACATTTATTGCATATCTTAAATTATGACAAGCGTTTAATAAGGGTTTTGAAGAATATGCCCTTGAAAAGTTAGCTCCATCATTTTTTATTGTCGTTGTGTCTTTATTTAGCTCTTACTCCCTTCCTTGCAATAGTGATACTTGGATTTTTCATACTTAACTTAGTTGGCTACTATCAAAGCTCCTTTTGACTAGATCATCTCTTCTTCTCATATTGGTTGTCATATTTTACATTGTGTTTTGACGCTTTTTCATCAGTCCCAAAGGCCCTTGTTTTCAATGACGTCCTGCTGTTTGCTTTCAAAACAGACACCACATCATTCCTGTCACTATTCCCATGTCTGTCTTATTTCCATCACCTGTCATTCTTCCTATGTTATATAAAACAACCCACTATATACCCAAAGCCCACGTATCCCCATGGCTCTGATAGGGGAGGTATGAGGAAAATTACTAAATTTCAATTTACATTCATTGTTATAGATGAACTAGTTCTAGTGAAAAATCAAACCATTATTGATTCGTAGTTTAATTCCTATTCAGATGGTTTATACAAGGCTTAAGCACGCCTGAGCATCGGCATGCAAATATTTCCATCGAGGAGAGTGATCGTCAAATGGCTGTAAGTGATTAAATTTTGTTAAATATATTAATTTTTATCATGTAATTTCTATATATTATTGTCTTTACTTCTTATTGTAACAGTTGAAACTTGACCAAGAGCTAAACCCTAGGAGGAGTAGCAGGAGCACTCCTCAACAGAAATGAGTGATAGATTTATCGCCATCGGGTCACCCAGGAAAGGGAAAGAAAATTGTATTTGAACTAGAGCATGGAGAGAAATGAATTTTGAATGTAGAGCCCTTTGTTGTATGCCTACATGACAATTTTGTACATATTTTGTATTCGATATATTTGACATTGTATGCCTATATGGCATTCTCGTAAGCCTATATGGCTTTTTTGTAACTATATTTTATACTTATATTGACATATGTTGATGTACATGCGTACATGGCTATTTGATTAATACAAATATTTTTTTATCGATGGTGTCCATATTTGCATTATAAATTCATGGTTCAATAGATATGAGTTACATGTATTCAAGTGTATACTTTACAACTTATGCACATATACTTTTTGACTTACGTTGGAACATCGAAAAATGTGAAAATTTGTGTTTGGAAGTCAAACGTAAGCCAATTTTGCAATTCTCGGTTCTTGCATACTCAATCTTATGGACTTATTCCTTCCTAGCACATATTGTGAATATTTCTCATTTGGTGTAGAAGACAAATTCCTCATTTTTAAACTACTATTTTGTAGTTTATATTCATAACGTTGATTACATTGCATTGCACACCTTTCAAAATCAAAGCATTGCTTCACATTGCATAACTAATAACTAGATGTTGATAGATGACAAAATTTCAATTACAATATAGTTTTTACAAAGTCAACCTAATCAATTATGCAATTACTTCACATTGCATAACTAATAACTAGGAGCAACTGCCAATTGCATTTTCTTGTCATGGCATTCTATGACACCACATTTCTTTGAGGCATTTTTTCAAACAGCTCACTGCCTTGTCTATACTACCACATTTTTTATACATGTCTACCAAAGAATTTTGTCAAATAGTTCAAGTGTTGCCTTGTTGCTATGGTTGAAAGCCTAAAAGAAGTGCTTTTGAACAAGCTATGCATGCTTGGAAAAAATCTATCAAAAGCATAATAGTAAGCAATATCATAGACAAGGTAGTGAACTCTTTGAAAAAATGCCTCAAAGAAATGAGGTCTCATGACTCGATGGACGCCGCGGACAATCAAAAATATTTGATTGTCATGGCATTCCATCACCTATGAGACTCCTCATTTCTTCTTTGAGGCATCTTTTCAAAGAGTTCATCGCCTTGTCTATGCTAACACATTTTTCATATATAAAATTATCAGCATTTATCAAATAGTTCATTGCCTTGCTGCTATGGCTAAAAGCATAAATGTGGGCTTTCAAACAGCCATGGATGCTTAGAAAAAAATCTATCAAAGCATAATAGTAAGTAATAACATAGACAAGGGAATGAACTATTTGAAAAAAATGCGTCAAAGAAATGTGGTCTCATGGTGGTGGAATATCAAATAGTTCGCTTCCTTGTTGCTATGGTTGAAAGCCTAAAATAGGTGCTTCCAAAAAAGCTACATGGATGCTTGGAAAAAATCTATCAAACCATACTAATAAGCAATAGCATAGAAAAGGCAGCAAACTGTTTGAAAAAAAGCCTCAAAGAAATGCAATTACCGAGGATGGAATGCCATGACAATCCATAGCAATTTGTCATATGGCATTCGGCCATGTCACTCCATCACCATGAAACCACATTTCTTTGAGGCATTTTTTCAAAGAGTTCACTGCCTTGTTTATGCTAACACATTTTTCATACATGTCTATCAAAGCATTTTATCAAATAGTTCATTGCCTTGCTGCTATGGCTAAAAGCCTACAACAGGTGCTTTTGAACAAGCTATGGATGCTTGGAAAAAATCTATCAAAGCATAATAGTATGCAATACAAAGATTGCCAAACCACTCAAAAAGCCCATTCAAACTACCATAATTCAAGTTACATCAGGCCCATATCACTGAGACACAACCCGAACAATAGGAGGAATGGCCTATTTCAACATACTACACTCAAACCCTTAAGGGATCGATCTGGTTGAACATAGCTCGGAGCAATTCCATGTGTTTGGGTGCAAAAGAGGACCATTTCTAGTGTAAACATGCCTATTTGAACGTGTTGGAATAGTTTGTTTCATCACACAAGTTGTAGAACGAAAATTGCACCACCTTGCAACTTTCCACTGCTTTCATCTGACACTTTTTCCATCAACTGAAAACTGAACACCACGGGAAAACCACTCCGAGATAATGAAAATCAAGAGAGGTTATTGTAGAGGGCCCAACGCGATCCCATAGGATCAGATGAGAAGTTTCTAAGCATCACGGTGTCCAAGTAACCTCATGCTGAAGTTTGCACCCATTTTGCCCTTTGGACCCTTAAGGGATCGATCCGGTTGAACGTAGCTCGAATCAATTCCGCATGTTTGGGTGTGAAAGAGGACCATTCCTAGCATAGACATGCCTATTTGAATGTGTTGGAATAGTCCATTTGGTCGCATGAGTTGCAGAATGAAAATTGCACCACCTTGCAACTTTCCACTGTTTCCATTTGACACTTTTTCCATCAACTAAAAATTGGACACCACAAGAAAACCACCCTGAGATAACCAAAACTGAGAGAGGTTATTGTAGACGGGCCCAACATGATCCCATAGGATTAGATGAGAAGTTCCTAAGCATCACGGTGTCCAAGTAACCTCATGCTGAAGTTTGCAGCCATTTTGTCCTTTAGACCCTTAAGGGATCGATCCAGTTGAACGTAGCTCAGAGCGATTCTGCGTGTTTGGGTGCAAAAGATGACCATTCCTAGCATAAACATGCCTATTTGAATGTGTTGGAATAGTCCATTTGGTCACATGAGTTGTAGAACAAAAATTGCACCACCTTGCAACTTTTCACTGCTTCCATTTGACACTTTTTCCATCAACTGAAAACTCGACACCACGGGAAAACTATTCTGAGATAACAAAAACTGAGAGAGGTTATTGTAGAGGGTCCCAACATGATCCCATAGGATTAGATGAGAAGTTTCTAAGTGTCACGATGTCTGAGTAACCTCGTGCTGAAGTTTGCAGTCATTTTGCCCTTTGGACCCTTAAGGGATCGATCCGATTGAACATAGCTCAGAGCGATTCCGCTTGTTTGGCTGTGAAAGAGAACCATTCCTAGCGTAAAAATTCCTAGTTGAACATGTTGGAATAGTCCGTTTGGTCACACGAGTTGTAGAACGAAAATTGCACCAGCTTGCAACTTTCCACTGCTTCCATCTGACACTTTTTCCATCAACTGAAAACTGGATACCACGAGAAAACCACTCTGAGATAACAAAAACTGAGAGAGGTTATTGTAGAGGGGCCCAACATGATTCCATAGGATCAGATGATAAGTTCCTAAGAATCATGGTGTCCGAGTAACCTCATGTTCAAGTTTGCAGCTATTTTTCCCTTTGGACCCTTAAGGGATCTATCTGGTTGAATGTAGCTTGGAGTGATTCCGCATGTTTGGGTACAAAATAGGACCATGTCTAGTGTAAAAATTATTATTTGAACGCGTTGGAATAGTCCATTTAGTTGCACGAGTTGCAGAACGAAAATTGCTTGCACTAGACGACCAAATTTGCTTGTAAGTGCTAAAACACTAAATCGGGTGTAACATGCAAACCAAAATGAATCTTTACAAGATAAATACATTTTAGGTTACCCATTTTGGGCATTAAAAACATATATAAATTTTAGATACACTTTTTTTGGAACACATTCCTGCTGTCCCAACTTCTTTGCTTCTAAAGAACCCCAAACATGCAGTGAGTTTTGCTTGTTTTGTGTGGATTTTTCTTAAAGAGGCACTTAGGAGTGATGGAAATGGTTGTAATTAGTCTATACAAATCTGAATCAGGGCTTTGAAGTGAAGGGGTGAGCCTAGGTAATCAAAATCCTAGTGTGATCAGCAAATTAAGCCTCTTGGGGACAGTGATACATTGGTTCATGGTTGTTCTTCCATCCACTGTCAAAAGGTGAGACTTTGGGGTCTTGTAGAGGCATATCATAGTTTCCTAAATTCAGTAGTTTGAGCCTGATATAGGCTTGTGAGTGGATTTTATTTAGACTATCCTACCTTTCAAAAATCTGTTGTCCCACCAAAACTATGCCAGAATAGCCCCCTTTTCCAAAGCAACCGTATTCAAAACTTATCACCTGACCATGAAACTTTCTACAGTATCTTAAATTGTTCCCAAACCAAGTATTTTCTAGGTTTTAATCTCCTATGACACACTCAACATGCTCAAACACAAAACCCTCACGAAATTGCTCCAAAAACTAGGGCCTCTTGAAAAATTGACTTCCACACACTTCCAGAATCTTCTTTTTGATTTTTCACCATTAAATCATCATTCTTAAATACCTTCAACTCAAAAAAATGCCCCTCATTAAGGTAGATCTCTTGCTGCTACACTTTAGGCATCATTTTCATGTAGTTTTCAATGTGAAATCTCGGTGTACACCCTATCATTCCTCCTTCCTGCACATTATTTTGTTAGATCTATATTATACATGTAAGGATTGATCCATTGGTTAAGGGATTTACAACTTAAATGATGAGTTTACACAAATTACACTATGACAACATTGCATTTTTGAAGCAATTTTGACTCCTATCATCTAAGACCCAAAAATCCATTCAAATGACCTTGAAAAAACCTTATTACATCATCAAGACATCAATATTGCATGTTCATATACAAATTTGAGTTGTTTTTCCTTCATAGGCTAGAAGAGCAACATTTGTGCAAGATTGCAATTTTCACACTATTGACTCAGGTAATCTAAAAGACTCATCCTAATTCATGACTAATGATTTGGTAGACATGTATGCAAAATGTGGAAGTATAAAGAAAGCATGTGAAGGTTTTGACAGAATTCCTCAAAGAGATGTCATCTCATTGACTACAATTATTGCTAGATATACACAAAATGGATTTGTTGAAAATGCTTTAGAAAGTTTCAAGCAAATGCAATTGGTAGGTATAAATCCAAATTCCACAACCTTTGCCAACATCTTTCCTACTTGTACCAAAATGGGGGCTTTGGAACAAGGTATGAACATCAATCAAAGAATAAATAATAGAGGAATTTTGTTAGATGTTGTAGTTGCAACTGCCCTAGTAGACATGTATGCAAAATGTGGAAGCATAGACAAGGCTTGTGAACTGTCTAAAAAAATTCCTAAAAGAGATGCCATCTCATGGAATACGATGATTGCAGGATATACACAAAATGGATTTGCTGAAAAGGCTTTAGAAACTTTCAAGAAAATGCAATTAGCAGGTGTGAAGCCAAATTCCATAACCTATGCCAAAATGGAAGCTTTGGAGCAGGGTATAAACATCCATTAGAACATAATGCCAAACGTCTTCGAAACTACAAGAATGGGAAGACATTAAATATGCATCTATTAACATAAAAAAATGAGACTTACTAACAAATTTTGCCATCAAGTATAAATTAATAAGAACAGTTGTGCATATACTTACAAATTAATCCAATGAACCATCCGGGTCTACTCTACTCTTTATTGTGTCAAGTATTGCCTCATGGTCAGACTCACAAACCTTCCACAAGGTCTTGTTCAAAGGCCTACCCTTATATTTGGTCAAACGAACATTGGATGCCACGACAAAGTTTGAGTAATGAAGAATCTTACGATGCGTGTCAAATTCCTCAAACAATCAATATTTAACACTCTTATGTGGGTACCTTCTGAGCCACGTTCCAGTAACAACAACTGATCCTATAGGGTATTCAATGTTTTCTCCATCTACAATTGGGGCTTCCAATTTATTTTTTGCCTCAACACAATGACACAAGTAATAGTTTGTACCTTCTTCATTGTCTTCATCTGCAATAACTACATAAACATGCCCTGCATTTATATGTGCAACATATCTCTTGAAATTATTCAACATTATGAATACAGTACAAAGTAAGATAACAATATGGAATTTCAAATACTAAGCAAGTAGATATATTACCTGGTTGAACTAGATATGATACATGGTCAAAGTCGACCGATGATTCCATCTGTGTTAATTCCAATGCCATCGGAGGGCGATACGTGTGAAGTGGGCTAAGATCACTTGTCAACCATTTGTCAATCCACTCCCTTGATTCACAATCATTCCAGGCTTGCATTGTACATGAAGAACAAAATCATGCCATCTTACGTGTATTGATACTCCATGAACCTGCATTTGAGCTAAGGAAAGATTGCAGCTCACTCGATCCTGTTAGTGTACAACAATCCTCATATGGTGCAATGTTAGTATCATCCATCAACCAAAAAATTCTATGAACTAAAGACCTACCTTCATTACCTAGACCCATTGAAGCATTACACCACTTGACGA
>VDFB02199549.1:0-22118 GCA_007258455.2 Sequoia sempervirens
AGGGAGGAGAGGTGGGAGAGGGGTGGAGAGGGTGAGAGAAGTGGTGGGAGATGGTGGGAGAGAGAGGGGTTGGAGAGGGTGGGAGAGAGAGAGTGGGAGAGGGTGGGAGAGAGAGGAAGGTGGGAGGGAGGGAGAGAGTAAGAGGGAGTGGGAGAGAGTGTGAGAGGGTGGGATAGAGTGGGAGAGAGAGGGAGGGAGGGAAGGAGGAAGAAAGTGGGAGAGAATGGGACAAAGTGGGAGGGAGGTAGGAAGAAAGTGGGAGAGAGTGGGAGAGGGTGTGAGAGAATAGGAGAGAGTGAGAGAGTGGGAGATAGGGAGGGAGAGAGTAGGAGAGAGTGGGAGAGGGTGCGAGAGAGCGGGAGAGAGTGGGAGAGAGTGTGGGAGAGTGGGAGAGAGTGGGAAAGGCTAGGAGAGAGGGTGGGAGAGAGTGGGATAGTTGGAGAGAGTGGGAGAGTGGGAAAGAGTGTGGGATAGAGTGGGAGAGACTTGGAGAGGGTGAGAGAGTGGGAGAGGGTGGGAGAGGGTGTGAGAGGGTGTGAGAGAATAAGAGATAGTGGGAGAGGGTTAGAGAGAGGGTGGGAGAGAGTGGGAAAGAGTGGGAGAGAGTGGGAGAGAGTATAGACAAAGAGAGATAATAAATCTATAAAAAAACCAACTTTTTCATCATGCGAGCGCGTTTTGAAGATGTATAGACATGATCATTTTAGAAAAAATGAATACAACATAAAGAGTATACAACATGATGATACTTGTTGATGGTGTTTTCTGCACAGCAACAACTCAGACAGAATATAATATCCTATCTCTCTTGAAAGGTAATCTTCAATAATATATCACTAAAAATCACCCCAAGGTCTCTCGGGTGTTAGGTCATAATAGTGCATAAACAGCTCAGATAATTATGTGAAAATGTTGGTAATCACAAAGGGACCTTACTACAAGCAAACTGTATCTTTCAACTTATCAGATCTGACAATATGATGATCTTAAATCCTAAATCTAACCAAATAATAAAGAAACAGCAAAAGATAGGGATGCAAGGAAGTGATAAGGTCTAAACTACTGCTAGGACAAGCAATGCAAATGACATATATCTGGAATGGACCTATCTCAAATAACCAGCTCTTGTTCAACCCACAATGCAATCTTACAAGAACGGTGCAATCTTCTGAGGAATACAAATTTTCAAATCATAGGAATGCATCTACAATCGAACTTAAGCACATTGAATATACGGTCCAGGTTGACTTCACCAGCCTACTACAATCAGATAGTTACTGGGAGTATAGACCAGAGATAGCTACAAACATTCCAAATATGAAATCATAAACATTATTTATCCAACTGAAACTAATTTATTTCTGAATACTAAACCCTAAATCTTTAAGCAATTCAAAAGATAGAACACAGGAACCATGCAAGATGGAATAACACAAGAGATTGCACTAGGAAAACCACAATGTCTTCAATTGTATTAATCACCAAAATGCTGCAACAACTCGAATGTTCTGATACAATATTTGCTTCAAGACAATCAAAATACTCTAACTCTTGCTCTTTAGTTTCTAATGTCTTCTTGCTAATGTCTAACCTTTTACAATGAGGCAAAAATGCCTATTAATAGCAAATCCCAAGGTATGTCGGCCCAGCCAAACATTTACAAAATAATAAGAACCGCCAAAACAAGTCGGCCAAGGAAAAATGAACTAAGGCACACATTAAATGCCATCATCTAGGCCGGCTTCGACACAGTCCCCAAGGAAGTCTGGTCCAATGCATGCCCTATGATAATAGGGAAGCACAAATCTTGAAATGAGCATTAATGGCTACTCCCTTTATCTTTCTTCTGAACTGACGACCCTTGGACCTTCAAGAATACTCCATCCAACTCAGCAACCGGTGGTAATGGCAAGACCTTGAGTCGGCATTTAATTAAGTCTATTTCTTCCTTGGACCGCTCAACAGTCTTGTTCCAATCCTCCCTACTGGCCATATATCTATCCATCACTGCCATGTAGGTGGCTGCATCATCAAGTAGGTGGCCGGTGACAGCTCCATCAGAATCTGGGGCATAAATTTCATGCCACCACTCCTTCAATTATTCCAAGCTCAGATACTTGGGAGCTATCTTCTTCCTCCCTGTCATTACCTCAAAGAAGGCAATGCATCCATCATAGACCACAGTAAGCTCACCATCAATTGACTTCCTTCGTTTATGTATCTTCTTTAGAGCCTTCTGCCTAATCTGCAGTGCCTCGAACCACTTCCACGGCTCATCCAACCTAGAGGAAGGAAGGATTCCATCCTTAGCCAATTGCTCTCTGCCATGCCCTAGGATAACCTTCGACTTTTGTAGCAGGAGATCTATGTCATCCTTATTCTGAGACAGGATATGCTCTAACAGCTCCTTCGCTCGAACTGCATCCTTTCCTACAGATAAAATCTCCTTAATAGTATCATCCCCTTTTGTTTGGACATCCACTAGCCAATCTATGGCAGCTTGAGCTGAGGCCTTCATCTTTTTGATCCCGGAGATTGTTTCCTTAGGCAGAAAACCAGGAGTGGCAGAAGAAGAAGGGTGGAGAGACTGCAAAGGTTTCATGACCTCCTCCAAGCATTTCCTTAACCTTTCATTCTCCCTCTTCAGTTCACATTTAGTCTGAGTCTCTCTCTTCAATCTGTCAACAATCACTGCATTGGATCCCTCAAACTCCTCAATATCCTGCTCCATGGATGCAGGCCCGAGGTTGATAGTCTAGACATTATAGTCCTAGCCTGTAACATCCTCTCTCATTTTGTCTACGGTAGGAGTGGCAATGTGGACTACCCTGTTATTCGTGTCATCCCTTTCCACCCTTGAGATCACCTTGGCAGCTTTCTTTTTCTTTCCTTTGCTGATTTTTGACAACATCTCATCCCAGTCCAAGGGAGTATATTCAACAATCACTTGCTTCTTCCTTGCAAGTTCCTTCTCCAGCCAGTCCGGGGCTACAGGGTCAGTCCAGATTTCTTCTGCCCTAGCATCTTCCGGCTCTTCTGTCACCTTCTCTTCTTCTATAGTTGCTTTATCATCTTCTTTCTTCGGAAGCTGCTTACTTTGGTCGGCCTCTTCAAATCCTAACTCTGGAAGCACCGGTGATGGAGTCCTAGCAGGGATATTTTCCTCCGGCTCAGGTGACCCGCGGCCTCTGCCACTTTCTGGGGAATCCTCATACTGCACCAACAGAGAAGTATGTCTTTCCTCTGTCTCAACTTAAAATTCTACAGCTTCACTGAAAAGTGTCCCCTCCTTAAATGGTTCTGCTTCCCCACTAATTTCATGTTCACCAGGATTTCCTGGTTCAGGTATGCTCGGTGGAGGAGAAACAGACTTGGATGGCTCCTCAATTGGTAGCTTTGGGGAAGAGTCCTTCTATTGTGCAGCATCCTTGGGAGAGGGAGTTCTTGATTTCCTCGTATAAACCTTTGTTTTCTCTCCTCCGGAACTCTCCACATCGACAATTGGAGGCTCATCACTCGAAGCAGCCCGATCTCTCTTCTTCGCAGTCCTTGTGGCTTTTGTCTTCTTAGGTGGTGGAGGAGCATCCTCCTCTTCTAATTTCTCCATCTCCTCCTCATCAGAGGACTTGCTAATTGTCAAGGTCTTCCACCTTCGCTTCCCTTTCAATTTCCTCTTTATTTCAAGTTCAACTCCCTTGGGACCCCTGACCTTGATCTTGAATGGTGAGGACTTCACTGTTTTCCTTTTGGGGTCGTCTTCCCCAGATTCCTCTGAAGTAGACATGGGGTTGAGATTCCCCATCAATTCGAAGGTGCAAGATATCTTTGCATTCTCCAATTCCCAAATTTTATGTTTCACCCAAGAAAGAGTGAACTTCATCATAGGAGCCATTAGGTCCTCCAGTTTCGTAACCTCATCCTCGTTCCAGTTTATATCTCTAGCTGGCATGTCTTTCACTACCTCATAGGCGTGGTCCTGCACCAGATTTCCGTCATCATCTAATTGATCCAGGATTAACTTGACGTTGTATTGCCTAACTGCCTCCACCAGAAGCCTGGAGTATCTCTTCTTTCTCGCCTCAAGGTCATCCTTGATATTGACCCAATAATCTTCCAAGTCATCCGTGTGCCTGTACTCCCTAGTGGCTTTCTTCTGCGCTTCTCCTGTTATATCAAAATTCATCCTTTTAGAATGGAAGGAGAAACCATATGCGGCCAGTTCTTCTCCTGCGGTGTGAGCTGATTGAATAGAGGGGTACATCTCTACCACACCAATCCTGAGAGGGAAGTCTCCACCAAAGCCTGTCTTGTGCTTTTCCCTTTTCACAATGGCATCAAATTCGCAGATCTGCCTCACAACCTCCAATAGCACAATGTGGTCAGTAGGATACCGGGGTAACCTGTAAGGGGAAAATGGGCATCCATCAATCCTGAGGTAGGTGAAGGTAGGGAACTGGATGAACCAGGCTCCATAGTTCTTTATTAGACCCTTGGCTCCATCGGATAACCTCATGTGCTCAGCATTCTGGAGTGTCCGGGTAATATGCATTGTGAATGCATCATTGGCCCTTCTGTAATCTTTGTGCCCCAGATGCAACTCCGGATAAACCTCACAGATTATATTATGTCCAATTGTTCCCCTCGGATTCAGACCTTTGTATGGGTAGGAGATGGCCAACACATACACTATATATGAGGACATAGTGAATTTATTTGCCTCCAGGACATTCCTCAATTGTCTATCAATCTCGGCACTGATGAGTCCTGCCCGGTGATAGTTAGTCCCTTGCCCAATTTTGGTGATCACATGGACCATCCAACTTTCTAACACTCCTGCACTTTTCAATCCTGCCACCCTGCTCAGAACTGTGATGGCATCATATACATCTGACTTGAACTTTACCCTGTGCAGCTGCTTGGGTAACTTCGAATGATGGGATTTTGGCTTCTCTAGCCATGAGTTGATTATCTGTTGAGCCTTGACCGGCTCATTCTCATAATAGGTCCTGGAAATGTCAATATTCAAGGCACACACTGAAGGAAGATCCGGCATGCTGAAAGCTTGTGCAATAGAGGCCGGACTGAAGTTTGCCAAGACCCTTCCCTCGATGCTAACCACCCGCTGTTATCAAAATCATATTGTCTAGCACATTCCAGGATTAACTCGTAACACTGGACCGCCGGAGGGAAACCTGCCACATGCACCAATCCGGAGTTCATCATTCCTTGCCTAAGGGCTGACTGATCCTTCTCGGCCGTTCTCTGCTTAAACTCCTCATATCTCCAAGCCCCAACATTGGTATCAGATACCTCGGCCCACACAGAACACACTTTGCTCTTGGGAAGTTGGTTCTTCATGTCTAGTCTCAATCGTTCAGTCTCAGAAAGGGACGACGCCCCTGCACCACCCTTAGACTTTCCAGCAGCTGCCTTGCTTGATTTAGCCTGCACATCCAAAAATCATCATTAGTATTCAATTGTTGTTCATATTTCAATTCAAAAAGTTAGCACAAATCGCATAAATCCATCAAATTCCACTGCCAACTGCTAATCCTTTGAGATCTGGAGAAATAGGATAGTTCGGGAAAACCATGCAAACCGGGAAAATACCGTCGGGGCAGAATTTCAGAGAAATCTGACCCAGACGGATTCCTGCTACCAAATCATCATTAGTCAAATAAATCATTAGTGCAGATGAAGAATCAAAAGATAATCATGGAATTCACTCATTGGCAACAAGAAATAAGCATTAAACAATTGTTCCATTAATCCTATCATCGAAACATTTAAAAGGACACAGCCAGACAGGAAATCTGGAAAAATCCGGATGGAACGGATTTTTGCGGACAACTTAGAATGTTCCGGCAATAACCTTAGTCCGCGGAATAAGCCCAAACTAGGAAAATCCGGAAGCAGCGGAATTCCGCGACGACCTCGAAAACCCAAAAAACTGTGAAACATGACCCAAAATTCAAACGACCACGGGATCTTCCCTTCCTAAGTTCTAATGGTTTTGAAACTGACAATAATCAACAAATCTCAGAATGCAAAGGATTTTGACCCTCAAAACTCTCAAAGGATGAATCCCTATATCAAAATAATGATGCCCTAATCTGAATAACCCGACCTCCACCATTAAAACCAGAGCAAGCTTTAAGGTTTAAAGTACCAGCTAAAGATTTACCTAAAGCACTCGAATCTTCACAGGATGGGGAAGTCAACATGATACAGGGACAAAATTGCTCAAACAAAATGAAACCTTCGTTCTGGGCCGAGCACCAAGGGAAACCCTAACTTCACACAATAGCAAATTTTGCACTAAAAAGCAAGCAATCTAACCGAGGACCCCGTCCAATGGATGCACACGCTGTCTCATGGATAAATAGAGCTCATAGGGCATGTGAAATAGGGTTCTACAACAAAAGACGGGTCAAACCCCAACTCTACAAATATGAAATCAAAATCAATCAATGGCCGACCCAAAACTAACAATATCCAATGCAGAAACCCTCAATCACCACGCAAGCAAACGGAAGGGAAATGATAACATACCATGGATCGATGTGGATGAAGTTTGGGCTTGAAAATATGACCACGTAGCAAACAAACACGTCCAAGCAATAAAAACCTAGACACTGGCACCCAAACAATCCTCATGCAAATGAGTCAAGATCGATTCTCAAAGCTCAAATAGAAATTCGTAATCACCAGAGCAAAACAAGGGAGCAATGAAATTAGAATGATGGTTGAAATACCCTAAATCCGCCCTTATACCCATCTGAGCAAAGGTACCTCGACCATTAATGCGTGACAAGACATTTCTAACAAATCCGGAAACCCAAGCCCAACACGGAATTTCGAAAAATCCCAGGATGCGCGGAAACACAGATTTCGTGAAAATGTAGAAACCGGGGAAATGAGGAAGATCGGGATTTTAGAGCAGACTGGGAAAATCTTCCAGGGCCAGAAAATCCCAGAGTCAGGCAAAAACCCAGAACCGGAGAATCCTGCCAGAAACGGACAAGGAACCAGGGCCCGGGAAAATCTGCTAGAGCTGGAAAATCCTGGATCTAGGTGAAAACCCAGACCTGGCTTAAAACCCAATTTCAATCAATTCAAACCTCAAGGCAAGGTCAAAGCCAGCAAGACCAAAATGTCTAGACCCTAAAATAATGAGTCCCCTAAAACCAAAGGTCAAAGACACCAAAAAAGAGGGTCCCTACTCCAAGTGGGGCATGTGTGCAAAAACTGCACAACAAATGGCGACTTTGCTGGGAAAATGCTCCTGAACATTTCGATGACAAACTGGAATCAAGAACCCAGAAATCATAGTTTCAACTTAGATACCTAGCCACCATCCTAAGTTAAAACAAAGAAACTCCCAGCCATTCAAACATTCTAATACCAGGGTCTAAGTGTGTGCACATGCATGTATTACCTACCCTCAGTTGCAAGAAGAACCCGACTTGGTATGAACAGGCTACGTAAAGATTCTTACTCTAAAAGTAACCTGGATAGAGCCTCGCTGCCAGTGAGGCATCCATAGCCCCGACGAGGTTATCGCTGTGATCCTCTTGAATATAGCTCTACTGCCAGTCAGGCGTCTATAGCCCCGGTAGAGATATTCAGATCCCCCTGATAAGTTGAATTCAAACCTCATGATTTTCAATACATTCTTTCTTTTTTTATTTTGCTGATATTTCTTTTCTTTTCACCCACTTCATTCAACCTGTGAACAGTGAAGTCCACACTCAGGGCTGAGAACCACAGTGGCACTAGAGTAGAAAAATAATTTTTCACCGGATCAGACCTTATAAGGATCTTTTACAACTTCAGGTATATTAAAGATTAAAAGTATAAGACCCCCATATATTCCTGTTCAAACTGACTGGAAAACCTTTGCCTCACCATAAGGACGAATGTCAGAAGGTAAAGAGTTCATACCAGGGTGTCCTGGAAGGATGATTGGAGTTTGTAAGGGAAATACCAAGAACATTAGACTTACGTTGCTACCATTACCATACAGATGCACCCACAATCCCCAAAGAGAAAGGACCAAAAGCAAGAGCAACACAAACTGAAACAAACAAACCAAAGCAAACCTACCCTAACCAAAGCAAAGCAAGCCAACCGAAAGGGAAACCTACTCTAAACAAAGCAAACAAACAAACAAAGCAACCTAAACTAACTATTTACAAAGCAGAGAGTTAAAAATAGCTCAAGACTGGAAATAATGTTTCATATACTGCCCATTGACAGGCAGTGGTATTGTAATGCCAAATAAGAGTTTTGCACAATAGACACACCAAAATCAAGACTAGAAGCACACACGCTTATACAAATACTAAATCTAAAATGCAAATTCATACGTTAAGCAACAAAGAACATGGGAAAGTAAAAATGTAATTAAAACTAGAACAATCTCACCAATTTTCAAACGTATTTCCATGAATTATCTCGATTGCCCTTCTCCATTTCGCTTGTATGGTATAATTGCCCTCAGATTTTCAAGTAATTTGTGCAAGTATAGCCTAAGATAGTGATTAGCAAAATATCAAAGATTCAAGACAAAAGTGCTCTCAAAAGTTATCAAATTTGCGAGAGAGATTGGAATGAAGAATGACAAATCAATTTATAGAAAATTGATTATTCGAACGATAGGCCAAGATTGAAAGATTAACGGACGGTTGAGATTGTTCTGATTGGACATGCAATTAGATAACTGATAGAAGTGACACGAGTGATTCGAATTAGAAATAGAATTAAAGATTAAATAAATAATTTAATCTTCAGTTCGGCATTCGAAAACATTAGAAATATCTTTGCATGACAAAGATAAAGATTGATTAAAGCAACTCTCTGTTCGAACGCACGCACAACACTTAATTAATTAAATAAGAATATTTAATTAATATGCATGTGCACGCAAATGAGTTAGAACTGGAGGATTGCATGATTTGAAGAAGAGATTACTCGAAGACGCCACTCAGACATCGAATCAATAGTTAACTGAACGATTAAAATAGATGTCGAGTTGAGTAAAAGTGAATACTTAGATAACTCACATAATTATCTAAAATATAGAAGAATGTGTTAAAATAGAATTAATGAATTAAATAATTCATTTAATTCAAGACTCGATATTTGAAGAATAATTAAATAAATAATATTTATTTAATTAAATGATGAAGGGATTTTAAATGAATAATTAAATAAATAATGAATTTATTTAATTATAGTTGAAATATGATAAAGAGTAAATTAAATAATGATTTATTTAATTTAACAAGAAGAATAATGTTAATTAGTAACATAATTAAATAAAAGCGTTTATTTAATTAATCAAATAGAATAAAGAAAAGTGAATTAATTAAATAATTAAAATTATTTAATTAATAGAAGAATTAATGTTAAGGTGAATTAATTAAATAATTGACATTATTTAATCATGACCATGAAGAATACAATTATGATGAATATGGAAGTGAGCCTAAACCAGATTTCGGTGTCTACATTTGCCCCCTCTTTGATACAATGTCATTTGTTGTGTCAAAGAAAATTGATAAAATTATGCCCCAGTAATGCTCCAGTTAGAATAGGTGAAGGTATGCCCCCTCGGGAGGCAGGCGGGTTCAAAGAACATGAGTGTGCTCTTGAAATTGATGAGAGAACTAGAAGATGAAAGAAAAAAGGATAGAAGAATATAGATAAGGGTGGTGAAGATGTAGAAAAGAAGAAATGTTAGTGCGAAAAGAAAGATTGAGAAAGAACGAAAGACAGGAGATAGATGTTAGTATTAGGAATCTTCGATGTTTTTCCATATCACAAAAGGTATTGCACTTTATCATCATTGGGCGGGACTAATACAAATGGAGAAAAACACCATGATATGACATAGATCAAGGTGTGCAAGGTCATCCACTTGCTAATAGCATACAGTCGCAGACAAGGATTGTCATTAACTCATACTAAGGACACAAGTTGCCCCAGTCTTTTTGTTAGGACAAACCACAGATAGCAAACAAAGTAAAAGACGGGTCATGAGACGTCATTGCTCCTCTAAATCCTTCATAGGACATCCTTGAGGAAACTAGTAACATGACTCAAAATCAAATTTTAAAAGACAGTCAATAGACAGCAGTCAAAGAAAATAGAATTCTGATACGTCGTTGCTTCTCTAAATCCTTCATGGGACATCATTGAGAAAGCTAGTAACATGAATCCTAGTCAGCAATTCAAGATAAATGATAAAAGAAATAAGCCATAAAGTAAAAAGCCAATGAAAATAATTGCCAAAAACATGATTTGTTTGTTTGATTTGTTGATTGGTAGAGCCTGATTGCAGGAGATACACATACCAGATAAGACTGTGAGTCTAGTTTTGATGTTATGACTATCTGTATAAGGCATGACAAAGCCTGGTTTCAGAAAGTCATGTATCGTATAAGACGTTGAGTCAGATGCCATTGATGTGATAACCTGTGTAAGGCTCTATTTGATTGTTTTACCTTGTCGATTACGCAGGAAGGACACATCCTGAATAAGACATAGGTTGATTGTTTTGATAACATCTATTTTCAAGAAGGACACATCTTGCAGCAGACGGTTGGTTGATCTGTTTGAATTGTTTTTTTTGGCAAGTTGTTTGATATGACTCAGAGACATTGCTGAATTGTTCACCAGAGTAATGCATGACTTGATATGACGTGTAGACAATTGACTGTGTGATAAGAAACCCTAAAGGACTGACCTAGTACGGCCTCGGGGGCTCATCGTGTGATGGCCTTGCCTATGTTGTACACACAGAGACCTCGTAGTTCGACTTGACTGTGACCGACAAGACTGACTACAAATAGAAGACATGTGTGAAAGTGAATGCAACAAACCCTAATGGACTGACCTAGTGTGGCCTCGGGGGCTCATCGTGTGATGGCCTTGCCTACGTTGTACACGCAGAGACCTCGTAGTTCAACACGACCACTGACCTTGTCATATAGACAGATGGATTGACGCATGACTTTATACAGACAAACCTAAACAGACTGACCTAATGCCTTGGGGGCACATCGGCAGATGGCCTTGCCTACGTCCAGTCGCAGAGGCAACATAGTTCGACAAATGACAAAGACTGACAAGTGCAACTGACTCTGACTCTATTTTTGGATTTTTGAAATGTTGTGATTTTTTTGTCTTTTTGAAGTTTTCTGATGTTTTTGTGTTTTTCTCAGGTCATTTTGCGATGTTCGTGGATTGTCCATGGTTTTATTTCTTCAACACAACCAATGTAAGAACCAATATGACACATGTCAAGTGTTTGCCCCCAGTCAAGTATAAGACCAATTGATTATGAATAGAGTGAGATGGGGGATATGAAATGCTCTCGATGTCAATCGTTCCAAGGTCATGGGAAAGACTACCACTTATTACGGATGGTATATACAAGTGATGGACAGGGTAGTGGACTATGTACAAGGAAGTGGGCTATGTATATGGTAAATGGACTATGTACAGGGGAGTGGTGTATGTACAGGGTAGTGATTCCTACAAGCAACCAAGCAAGCATGCACAAGAATCCAAGGACAACCATGATCTTGCCCCTAGTCAAGCTGAAAACCAATTGACAGGTGGTGAGGATGGTGACAATGTTGTTTGACATAGGAAGGACACATCCCAAAACAACATGAGGATGATGATAATGTGACTAAAGGATCAAGGTTTGCAGCCATGCTAGAAACAAAGCCAAGGAATGTTTTGAATGATGCGCTAGGATACATAGGAAGATTGTATGGATTGGGCTTGTTGCATTTGGAATGACTTTTCAAGATTGGATGGGATGATAGAAGATCCTTAGACCATTGACAAGGGAAAAACCAAGGCATACGATAGGTATTTCGTATAAGGATAACTTGTTTGGAAAAATGCTATGAAGGCTATGACATGATATTTTATGGATAGTGTATGACCAAAGGATAGACATGTCAAGATTTTTTTCCAAAACACAATTTATGTTTTCACCCCAGTTCTTATCAAGATCAAAGTAGGTGGGAAAATGGGCATGAATGGTAGGGTTTAGATGGATAGATGGAAAGGTCATATGAAGGGTATGGGAGATGAGACAACTTGCCCCCCAAGTGTAATAGTCCACATAGATAATTTCTTACACATGACGCCTGTTTGCCAAGTTTTCATCATGGTACTTATCCAAAGCACCATAAGAATGGTTTTCACTATTGGACGAAATTTTTCTCTTGACTTTTTTTCTTTTCTTTTTGGTGTCACCAAGATGCCTGTTTGCCAGGTTTTCATCAAAGTGACTTTTTTTTTCTTCTTTTTTTTTCTTTTGGTGTCACAAAATGCCTGTTTTCCAGGTTTTCATCAAAGTGACTTTTTTTTTAGATGGCCCTGATGCTTTAGATGATCACTGATTGTGCCAAATCCATTGATGGTGCTGATGTAGAGACGGGTGCCATGATATGCCAATAATAACCTTGATGAATTAGTTGCCTTGTTAGGATCATAGCACTTGCATACAATTGATTAATGTCATTGTGATCCTTGTTGACACTAGAGTTGGCCTTATCAAAATACACACATCGCGATAGAGTACTATGGGAGTCCTTACAATAAAGAGTTGCTGCCAAGATGCGATGGATTTGTGACGTAGGATTTTTAGACTTTAGACGATATGTAGGATTATGACGAACAATGGTAGACGTGTTTAGCAATTTAGATGTAGGAATTTTCATTTGCCAAACTTGGGGTGATGGAAAATGGAAACTGGGTTTCACATTGGGATAATGTTTGGAACCATGACTTTTATATGCCTTGTATGATGACCATTTTGAAGGAGGTGGACATTTATTATATGTGGGATTCCTCTTTTCTTGTGGCTCCACATTTTGATTGACTTTTACTTTTGAATTATTTTCTTTTCTTGATCCATTTTTCTTTGGGATCCATTTTAACTTTATTTGTCCACTTGGATTTTTGATTGATTCAATGGCCTTTGATATTTGATTTTGAACTTTGAATTTGTAAGACTTTTGTTTTTGTTGGTTCCAAATGGAAGGTTTATTCATGTTGGAATGAAAATTTATGGTATGGATGGAAGGAGTGTTGGCAACAACCTTATGGTAAGAACTACTCATGGCCTCCATTTTGATGTTTGTATCAGATCAAGTTGCCCCCAATATCGAGGAGGTACCATTAACATCATTAGATTTTCTGACCGAAGAATAGCCAAGACCTTGATGTCTAGGATTTGCTTGAAACTGTACTGGTTCTAGAATTCCTTGCTCGTGTATGCCTAGTCCTTTTCCTTGATACTGCATGCACTGATAGATTCTGTTTACGATGGGGTATTTTTCATTTTGGAAGCAAGATTCTAACCCATCATTGTGTTTGTGGAAACTATTACTTGGAATCTTCTCATCTACAAGAAAGTCTGATTTGATAAAAGTGGATGATCCTAGTTGATAGGATGTCTTATCTTCATTGACATGTTGGATATCTTTGGTGTGATTTTGTAACATTTCAGATTCAGAGGATTCTACTGGTGCTTCCAAGTCAATGTTGAAACCATCTTTATGGTCATTGTCATAGAGTCCAATGAACTCAACTATAGCTTGATCATTTGCAAATATGTCTAGAGTAGGAGACTCTTGTTCTAGAGGAATATCATCTATGTTTTCAAAGGAGGCAAGTGTCTCATTTTGGGAAATGGATGCATTTGATACTTGGATAGGGTCGTCTTCAAATGTTTGATCATGAATGGCATAAAGGTCAAGGAGTGGATCATTTTGGACTTCTTGCTCAATAGTAGTGTCTTGATCAAAGATAGGTTTGTCTTGAATGATATGATTGGGAATGAAATCTTGATCAAGGATAGGTGTACTTTGGATGTCATGATTATCTAGAAGAACTTCTTGGATGGACTTAAAGATAGGGTCGTGGGATAGACTACTTTGATCTTGACATGAAGGTGAAGCCACGAAGTCATGCTTTAGACTTTTCATTTGACATGTATCCTCAAGTTTAGTAGATGGGATGTGACTTTGGAGACCATGAATAGATGCATTTTCATGACTAAATGTAGATTGAGATGGAGTGTCATGGAAGGGATTAGTGGATGAAGGATAGGACATGGAGGCTTGGAAGGAATTAGTGGATGGAGGACTAGGGTAGGACATGGAAACTTGGAAGGGATTAGTGGAAGGTTGGTTTCCCTTGTCAAGGTTAGGATAACGGTGATAAGTGGACGTTTGTTGTGGATTCATGGCATGGATTATGTTGAGGGACTCTTGATAATGAGGGTAGATGGATGGAGGACTAGGACTTATGGATTGTTGGTAGGAATGATATGTGGGTAGTTGACCATGGGTTGACATTGATTGGCATTTGGATTGGATATATTGTCTTTTGAAGTCTAGGGCCTGTTGGTATTGACCATTATGGAGTAACTGGTATTCAACTTGACTAGCACGCATATCAAGGTAAATTGCAGACATGGTGGTGAGGTTATGATGAAAGATGGAGTATGACTAAGGTATGACAATGCAAAGAGTGACTTAAGTCTAAGGTATGCAACCTAAGCTATGTTTTTGGGATTTTTTATTTTTTTTTGAATATAAAGGATGTCCTAGGATGAGACTAGTCTAGACTCTAAAGGTGCAAAAGTCTAAGTAAGACCCTAAAGTGATCAGTTCAATAAACCCAAGGTGAAGGGACCAACTACCTAAAGTCAAACCAAGGTGTCAAATTAGTTAAGTCAAGGAACCAATGTAGGACGAGGATCAAAGACAAGTTGAGTTTCCTAACTAGACTGATGAGCTAGGAAGACTCTCTGTAGGACAAAGTATAAGATGATAGGACTGGGTTCAATGAAAAATTTTGTTGACACTATGACTTTTCTAGAGTATAGGTGGTGGACTACTCCTAAAGTTTGTAAAAGTGACCTTTCTAAAAGTCTAATGCAAAGTAATATGTACCCTAAGATGAAATTAAACTCTAACTGAAGACAACTGTGGTAATGACTAAATGAACCTAAAGGATGCAAAATTAAGCAAATCATTTCAGGTTTCTGTTTCAAAGACTATTTGTGTGAAGACAACTGAAACTGGTATAACTGTGCTGACTAGACAGTGACTGTAAATTTTGGTTTTCTGGTAATCAGATAGATGCGGTGTAGGATTAACAGATGCGTCACAGGATTAACAGATGCGTCACAGGATTAACAGTTGCGGTCTAAACTGACAAATGCAACTCAGAATTACCAGATGCGACTCAAAATTGACAGATGCGACTCTAACTGATAGAATGCGACTCAAAAGTAACAGATGCGACTCAAAATTGACAGATGCGACTCAAAAGTAACAGATGCAACTCAAAATTAACAGATGCGACTCTAAAAATTAGATGCGTGTTTCTGGTGAACAATTGCGATTCTCTGTGAATTTTCAGTGACATGAAATTTAAACTGACTCCGTTTTCCATAATCAAATTCTGACAATCAAAGACAATCGTAAGACAAAGTGTTTTAAGTTTCGATTTCAGACTCAAAGAACGTTTAAAATGATAACAGACAAGCACATCCTAATAGGCCAAAGGCCTAGGGTTTGTATACTTGGTATAGCCCACCTATTATACCCCAGATTAGTGATGAACACCTTTCCTTCTCGAGAGCGGATAGCTTAGGAATTTGGTGGCATTGGCTCCCCTCCACGGCTCATTAACGTCTTTCAAGCACACCAATTCTGAATTCTTTGGGCAATGACCTCCCAAGAACTGCTATCTCTACTCAAGGGGATCAGTAGTGAGTATCTTCGGGCATGATACTGTACCCTGCACTAATACCAAGCAACGGCCACAAATAGGTTGGTCTCTACAACAAAGGGTATTTAATTCGGGCATTTCGTTCGTGGGGTGTGATCCATACGATGCGAGTCCCCTTTCGGATCCATCTCGTCGGAACCACACTCGTGATTCTTGGGGTTTCCCCAAGAACCCACTTTTGTATACCGGCTGGAAGTCCCTCGGGTTCAGGGTGCTACCGGTCTGAGTCGTTCTGGGGTGAGTACTTTTTCCCACCAGAACAGACCCAAGTTCTAGAGTTGGTAACCATTTCTCTTACACCTAGGATCGCACAGATGCACAAGGGGAGAGGATACTTCGGTGTACCAAATCGTAAGGGTGACCAAACTTGTGCTTTCGCACCAAACACAGTAGACACTTGTTAATTTTAATCCAAATGAAAGATTTTCTACGCTACCAAACAATCTATTCCAAAATTTAACTAGGGTCTTTGACAAGCGTCCTGCAGAAGATATCATTAGTAATTTTCAATATTATCTTCGTCAATCGTCCTGCAAAAAGCTTGTCAACTTCGAAAAGGCCACACGCTGAAAATCAGATATCAGTAACACGAAAATTAATTGAAAATTCCAGATTGCCGAAAGCAGAAATAAAAATTTTACCAGTCAATTGCGTCATTCCGTTACCAGTCAGATGCGTCGTTTATTTTTCAGTTGCGGCTCGGGATATCACTTACGGTTCAAAAATTGTCAGATGCGTCGTTTCTCTATCAGATGCGGTTCAGAAACTCAATTGCGGTTCAGGAATTGCAGATGCGGTTCAGAAACTCAATTGCGGTTTAGGAATTGCAGATGTAGTTTAGAAATTCAATTGCAGTTCAGGAATTGCACATGCAGTTCAGAAACTCAATTGCGGTTCAGGAATTGCAGATGCGGTTCAAAAACTCAATTGTGGTTCAGGAATTGCAGATGCGGTTCAGAAACTCAATTGCGGTTCAGGAATTGCAGATGCGGTTCAAAAACTCAATTGCGGTTCAGGAATTGCAAATGCGTCACTTTTAAATCAAATGCGTCATTATTTTTGCAAATGCGTCATTCTGGCTCGCAGTCGCAAAAAAAATCGTGTTTTTCTTGTAAAAAATGCTTCCCTTAACGAAAATATGCAGTATAATATATGAATCTTCGTCTCTCGACCCTTACAGATGCAACCATGCTATTTATTTGACCTAAAAAGACTCCAAAATGTGTGATTTTCAAGATTCTTCAAAAGTACCTACACCTTTCAACACAAAAAACACCAAAAACTTCCAAACAAAGAATGTCAATCAAGAGGGTTAGTAATTCACGTCGAGTTCACCAAAATGTAATGCCAAATAAAAGCTTTGCACAATAGACACACCAGAATCAAGATTAGAAGCACGCACATGTATACAATACTAAATCTAGAATGCAAATTCATACATTAAGCAACAAAGAACATGGGAAAGTAAAAACGTAATTAAAACTAGAACAATCTCACCAATTTTCAAACGTATTTCCATGAATTATCTCGATTGCCCTTATCCATTTTGCTTGTATGGTATAATTGCCCTCAGATTTTCAAGTAATTCGTGCAAGTATAGCCTAAGATAGTGATTAGCAAAATATCGAAGATTCAAGACAAAAGTGCTCTCAAAAGTTATCAAATTCGCGAGAGAGATTGGAATGAAGAATGACAAATCAATTTATAGAAAATTGATTATTCGAATGACAGGCCAAGATTGAAAGATCAACAGACGGTTGAAATTGACTGATTAGACATGCATTCAGATAACTGATAGAAGTGACATGAGTGATTCGAATTAGAAATAGAATTAAAGATTAAATAAATGATTTAATCTTCAGTTCGGCATTCGAAAATAGAAGAAATATCTTTGCATGACAAAGATAAAAGGTGGTCTAAAAGCAACTCTCACGATTCGAGCATACGCTACAACACTTAATTAATTAAATAAGAATATTTGGAGTATGTGCGTAATACTGCAAATGAGTTAGAAGCTGGAGGATTGCATGATTTGAAGAAGAGATTACTCGAAGGCGCCACTCGGACATGAATCAATAGTTAAGCTGAGCGGTCAAAATAGATTTGAGTTGAGTAAAAGTGAATACTTAGATAACTCACATAAATTATCACAAATATAGAAGAATGTGGTAAAAATAAATTAATAGATTAAATAGTGTTTAATTTAAAGGAACTTCGATATTGAAGAATAATTAAATAAATAATATTTATTTAATTAAATGATGAAAGGGATTTTAAATGAATAATTAAATGGAAATGATGAATTTATTTAATTATGGTTGAAATATGATAAAGGTACATTCGTGTGATTTGTTTAATTTAACAGAATAATGTTAATTAGTAACATAATTAAAATAAAGTGTTTGTTTTGATTGATAAGTAGAATAAAGAAAGAGTGAATTAATTAAATGAATTTAAAATTGTATTTGTTATTAGAAGAAGATGTCGTTAAGATTGGATTAATTAAATGAATTGACATTGTTAATCATGACACGAAGAATCTGATTATGATGATGGCAGATGTATGGAGTGGGGGCCTAGGCGGATTTTGGTGTCTCTGGTATGTCTTCTCATTGAGAGTCCTCGGTTGGGAAGGCATTATCTCAGTGTTTTGGCAATTTACGATACGAGACTGTACGATTTATCAAATTTTCCATGGTTCCCTTTCTGGTCATGAGGTTTATCCCAGTATAAGACAAGGTCAGAAATCCTGAAAGCTTTGACTTTGGCTCTCCTATCAAACCATCTCTTAACTACCCCCTGATATTTGGCAAATTTTTCAAGGGCATTGTCTCGTTTTTCCTCAAGGTGCAATAATTCTGTTAACCTAGCCTCCCTTCTATCCCCTTCATCATAAAACTGATTTATAAACTGTAGGGTTAGGATCTTAAGTTGGATAGGGAAGACTGGTTCCAGACCGTACACTAAATGATGAGGAGATGTACCAATGGAGGACTTAACTTTGGTACGATCTGCCCAAAGAGCAAACCGAAGCTGGGTGTGACAGTCTTTTGGGTTCCTCTCTAACAGCTTTCAGATGACAGTCAACAGGTTCTTGTTAGAGGATTCAGCTAGACCATTTCCCTGGGGATAATAATTAGATGCAAACTTTACAATAATACCGTGATCAAAGGCCCAGTTTGAGAATTTCAAAGATACAAAGGCAGGACCATTATCACACACAATAGCAACAGGACATCCAAACCGATTGAGAATGACAGATTCTAAAAAATCAATTACTACCTCTGATGTACACTACCTACAAGCAAAAGCTTCAATCCATCTCGTAAAGTAATCAGTGATGGTGAGGATGTACCTGTGGCCTGCAGAAGATGGTGGATTGATGGGGCCTATGAAATCCATACCCCATTGAGCAAAAGGTTTTACCTCAATGACAGACTAGAGCGGAAGTGTTGCACACCTTTCTCTTGTTGCTGCAGTCTGACAAGTGTGACAGGTTCATACATGATGATGAACATCCTTGAACAGTGTAGGCCAGTAACACCCTACCCTCAAAATCTGATTTGCAGTAGCAGTTGCGGAACCATGACCAGTACCATATTTCTCATGAAACTCATTCATTACCCTTTCAGCTTCCTATTTCCCAATACACCTCAAATAAATGCCTTCATGATTCCTCTTGTATAGGACAGCTCCTTTCAGCATGAAACTGTCACTTTTCAACCTTAAGGCTTGTCTCTGTACTGCATTAAGGTGAGCTGGAGGTCGTTGATTCAACAAATAATAGACTATATAATCATACTAGCCATCTAGGGAAACCTCTTCAACGTTATAGTTCTAGACAGATAATTCAAGACCTATCTCTGCCATGGTCTGGGTGAGTCCTTGCCCTCTTACCAGTTTCATGGGTTGGATCTCAATGTCATACTCTTGAAGCATGGTCACCCACTTAGCTTTGCGCTCACCTAGTTTGTTCTGCATCAATAGTAACTTAACTGCGGAATCAGGAACAATCACAAACACCTTATTTCTGAGGATATAATGCCTGAATTTCTTTACTACTCGAACAAGGGCATATGCTTGCTTCTCCACACTTGGGTATTTCAACTCAGCATCCTTTAATGGTGCACTCATAAAAGCAATGGGATGCTCGTTCCCCTCATCAGACTTTTGTGTCAGCATTCCAACACATGAGTGGTTTGAAGCAAACGAATAGATATAAAAGGGTTTGCTATAATCTAGGCTCACCAATACTGGAGCGTCAACAATGGCTCTCTTAATCTCTGCAAAGGCCTCCTTTGCTTCTGTAGTCCATTCGACCTTGTCATCTTGTTTCAACATAGCATTTAATGGCTTCACAATTTCAGCAAATCCCGTGATGAATTTTTTGACAAAGTTAATCTTACCAAAGAAGGACTTCATCTCTTTTTTGCTGGCAGGCGGCTAAATTTTCAGGATGGCTTCCACTCTCTCCAGATCTATAGCAATTCCTTTCTCTGATATCACATGCCCCAATAGCTTTCCTTCTGTAACTCTGAAGATACACTTCTTAGGGTTCAAAGATATGCTGAATTCTCTACACTTCTGAAACACTTTGTACAGATCTGAGATATGATCCCCTCTGTTCTTAGAGAACACAGTCAGGTCATCCATGTAAATGATGATGCATTTCCATATGATGTCTCTGAAGGCAATATCCATAGCCCTTTGGAACGTGGCTCCTGCATTAATAAGCCCAAATGGCATCCTCCTGTAGGCAAAAGGTTCCCCACTTAGTCGTAAAAGCAGTCTTGTGTCTATCCTCATACTGGACCATCACTTGATTATACCCTAAATACCTGTCCAGAAAGGACATCATCTGAGAACCGTTGACCACCTGAAGCACTTCATCCAAAGAGGGAACTGGATAATTATCTTTTTTTGATGATCTGTTCAGATTTCGAAAGTCAACACAAAGCCTAATTTCACCATTCTTCTTTCTTACTGGAACCATATTGGCCACCCACGTTGAATGCCTGACAGGAAATATGATTCTAGTAGACAGCAATTTCTGAACTTCCCTCTGTATGAGGGGTTCCAACAGTGCATTAATGGGTCTCTATCTCTGTCTAAAAGGCTTAGCACCTGGCCTTAGGGGTATAGTATGAGTTATGATGGATGTGTCATAAGTCTTCAAGTCTTCATAACCCCAGGCTACTATATCTAGAAAGTCATGTAGGGCTTTGATTATACTGTGTCTTTCTTCTGGGGTGCATACCTTGCCAATGAAAATATTCTTAACATTGTCTTCAGTCCTTAAGTTGTGAGTGTCACACTATCCACTAATTGATTCTTTCTTTGATTCTTGTTCCTGATCTCTGATCTTGTCCATATCAAAAATCTGCTCCAACTGTACCATTCCCCTTGGAATAGTGTTAGACTTCAGGTTCAACACACCTTCTAGATCCAATTCTACTTCCTGAGGTTCTGTTTCATCAATGATCTGTGAAGCAAAAACATCTATGTTTGTGATAAAATCAAGAATGTGTTTATCATCCTCAAACACCTGAAAATTAGTCACATTGTCTGGGACTAATGGCACAGGAGTTAATTCAACAGTAAACTTCTTCAATCCTGATAGAGACAGGGGCTGTAGAGTGCTGGCCGCCTGGGCTAGAGATTCAGCAGTTTGATTATTTTTTCGTGGGATCAGTTGGATATTAAAAGCATCAAATCCCTCAATGAGGTCCCACACTCTATGCCTATAGTTGGTCATTTTCCTATCATGACATGAATACTGCTTTCTCACTTGTTTGACTACCAACTCTGAATCTCCAAAAACTTGTAGAATCTTGACCTTTTTCTTGAGTGCCATAAGGAGCCCATGAATTAAAGCTTCATACTCTGCTACATTATTGGTGCAATGAAATTGGAGCCTATGAGCTGCAAAGAAATTCTTACCTTTTGGACTAATGAGTTCAAACCCAGCCCCAGCTCCATGCTTGGACTTAGATCCATCAAACTTAAGAGTCCAGTATTCTGCAGTGGTATTTTTCTTCATTCTATCTTTTGGTTTATCAGTGTTAGAGGCCTTCTCAATCACCACAAGTTTCTGGCTTTCACACTCTTCTTGAAGATTTTGCTCATCTGCCTCAACTGCTTCAACCACCTGAGTTCGATTCATGCATTTCTATACTTGTTTTACTGCTGTTTGGCACAAACAACACTCCAACTCTGAGTGAGAAGCGTTGTGGACTCTACACCAATTTGGTAAGAGTAACTCCCTAAAGCTTGTCCTCTTTCCTAGG
>VDFB02199550.1:0-12983 GCA_007258455.2 Sequoia sempervirens
CTATTTGGACTACACTACAATATTTAAATATGGAGTTGTAAAAGCAATGAGTGAGCTGATTTGAAAATAATTGTTGAAGTCCAAATATAAACAAATATAGGGTTTACCATAGTATAAAGGTATCACAATAATGCAGTCATGGGTAAGGTATTGATGTTTCTAAAACTTAAAATAGTTATTCAAATATTTAAAAGGGATCCAAATTATTATAAGGATAGCAATATAAAATATGTTCTGCAATATAAATTTGAAAGTTTTTGTATATTAATATTAAATATAGAAGAGTTAAATGAAGTGTTGTCTAGCAAACATTCATATAAAATGTGAAAATTTAAATTGGATGTATGGGAATTTTGTGATGAAATGTTTTTTTATATTATATTGGTTTTGAAATTGAGATGGAGCTAAGTTTCTGATTAGAAATATTTCTATAAACCAGTTAAAAATATACTAGTTGAATATTTTCATCATGGAATAGAATGAACTTTTGTTAGGCAGGCATTTCTACAAAGTAAGGAACCATACAGAATGCAAGAAAAATGTTTGACAAAATGTTCTTTTGTACTATATTGCTTGTAGGGTGATTTTCAACAAAGTTTAGGTATAGAGATCAAAGCAAAGTAGGAAGACATATGTGAGTACCCTACTAATATTTTAGGTAAATAACAAATGATTTTCTTTATAACAAAGGAGGAGAAATGTAGAAAAAATGGTTTTATGGGAAAATAGTTTCTACTTACAAATAGAAGTTTCTTTACTAGGATGTCAAAAATATCATATACTATAATATTTTACTAAAATAGAGCATAATATTTTAATGCAAGGTGAATTTTTAAGATAGAAAAAAATGATTTGTTGTAGCATAATAATTTATATGGAAAGTATTTACAACAATATTTTGTCAAACTAAAATTTATTTTTCTATAATAAAAGGAAAATGGAGAGCTCAAAGATGCTTTTAGAATATTTCATATGCCCATGTGCAGCTGCTAGATGTCACTCTTTTTTCCAATCTAGGTATATCTTCTATTTGAATTATAATATGTTGGGTATTGTAGAGTTGGTCTCTCCAATCTTGGGTTAGTCTGTGTAGATAGCTTTGTATCCATTTTGTGTATAAAACTCATTGTAACTCTTAGTGAATTGTAGCAAAGCTATTTTCTAAGTGTAATTATGGTTTTCATAAATTCATTTTTGTTAGAAAATCAATGTAAGACTTGCTTTATTCTTCTAATATAATGTAAGACTTGCTTTATTCTTCTAATATAATTTGTCTCTATTTTTCTTTTGAGTATTTCAATGAAGTCTAGAAATTCCTAGGTACACACTTGTAACACTTGTATTAGAATCTAGCTAATTAGCATTCAAGGAATGCAACAAATTTTTATATAAAGGGAATCTTAATAGAAATTATTTCTAGTCTAATGTATGATTTGTTTGAATTACAAATGGATAAGTAAGAATCAATTATGTCATTGGGGATAAAAGGGAAATTGAGGATCCAAGATCTACAAGATAAATAAGTATGTTAAGTCTATCTAAACCTGTTAAATGTTTTTTGGTCTTAGCTTTCTCTTTTGTGAATTTGTTGCTACAAGAATCGACACTAGTATTTATTAATAGTTGATTCATCTCTTTAAAATTAAATGCAAATCATTCACTTTATTCCAATAACTTATTTGCAAGTTATGTTTCACTAGTATCCATAGATCTAGAGTTACAAATCTATGTCAAATATTTTTTAAGCTTAAAAAATAGTTAATAATTATTATCATATTGTTATTTTTTAGGCTATTAATGTTATTTAAATGGTTGTGCATAGTATAATCTATAGGGATAGAATGTTCTTTTACATTTTATGGTGTATCATAGCCTATCTTTAATTTTCCTTGACGAGAGATCTATAGATTACAAGGTGGTAAAATAGTATAAAGGGATGGAGTGATAATTGGTATTAGGAATAGTTTTGTGCATAGGGTTTGATCAAACCATATGACTAACTAATTTGATTCTTTTTTAGAAATATATTTAGGAGTATCATTATGAGCTCAATAAGGTTGAAAGTGTTGAAGATTTATCTCAATCTTATCAAATTGTTCTTTTCCTATCCTTGATTCAATCATAGTTATTTCATTTCAGCTAGATCAACTTGATCCCCTAGTCTAAGTGTTGTTTTATCCCTTATAATTAAGGTTTATAATAAAATCCCCAACATGGGGTACTAAAACAACTATGTGTACTACACCCATTTTAGCCATATCAAGTTTATCTAAGTAGTTGGACATTAAAATTGATGCTTGTGATGATTGAATTGGGTTCATTCTCATGAAATAAACTCACCGCATCACATTCACTAAGGTGAAGTGGGAGAAGTGGAATGTAGAAATAAAATCAAGCAAGGGAACTAGAATAAAAAACCCAAAACAAGAAATGATCAAACCCCTACTTACAGATGGAATTGAGTGCATACATGGTTAGAAATCAGCAAATAGTAAATGAAAATCAATTCAAAAAATGAAGACAAACCAATGTGCAAACCTTGCATTCCATTTTAATGGCACGATTGTATGTTGGATTGCTCCATCATGAAGCTCCCATGATTGCAAAAGAATGAAATGATGACCTAGATGATGATAATTTCTCAAATGCTCAAAGAATTCAAAGTGTTTCATAAATGATCTAGGTAGGGTAATAATGAAGGAGGGATGTTTGTTTTATATATTTTCATGATTGGGATCAATGGTTGAGATCAATCCTCAAAGGCCCATGAATCTAAGTGAATCAAGGAAGATGAGGGATCAAAATCAATTTGAACTCAAAATATCTCCACAGTTTGAGGAAAAATGGTTGAGGATATTTGAAATGGAGGGATAAGAACGAATGAGAGGAATGAGATATTTTAGGATATTTTGAAAAAGAATATTCTATAGGAATATATGCCTTTGAGAGGGAAAATTAGAATAATTAAATAATTCAAGATTATTTAGTTATGGAGGATTAGGATATTCTTTATTAAAAAGGAATATTCCAAATGAATGGAATGGGAACTAAATAATTAAATAATAAATATTATTTAATTATAAGACATTAGAGGAAAATTATATTTATGGTTAATTAAATAATTAAAATTATTCAATTAGGGGAGATAAGAGGTAAATTAGTGAAATATGATGAATTAATTAAATAATTTAAAATTAATTAATCAATAGAGGGAATAGGTGAAAAAGATAGAAAATGATGTTAAAAGGGGAATTAGTGATGCAAATGATGAAAATTGGGAACTTCATTTAGGTTGAATACCACTACTTTATGTAAATTTACTAATGTAACTAAAAAATATAAAAATAAATGCACGTTGTAGCACCATAGATTGGGCTATATAAGTGGAAAAGGTTAAAAAACTATTATTAATAAAAAAAAATGGTTTCTCCTATTCTAATGAGCATTTTTTATTTTTTGTGAGAATTATGTGTTTGGGAAAGAAAATAAAATACCATTTCCTTTACAAAGTAATAAAGAAAATGATGAATTATTAATTATTAATACAAATGTGTTTGGTACTATGGATAATGATTCTATTAGAAAATCTATGTATTTTGTCTCCTTCATTGATGATGTTTCAAGGTTTACCTAGATTTATTTTATGAGATAGAAATCTAAAGTTTTCAATAAGTTAAAAGGATTTAAAGTCTTAGCAGAAAGCCAACCAAAACATAAGATATTTTTTTTGATATTTTATAATGGATGGAAATATTATTTTAAATAATTTGATGAGTTTTAGAAATATGAAGGTATCATAAGGCAAAAGAATACTCCCAACACACCTCAATAGAGTGGGGTTACATGAAGCATGTTCATAAAACTTTAATGTAAAGAGAAAAAAGTATGTTAAGTGATACATAGTTGGAATGATAATTTTAGGTAAAATCTTTGAGTATTTTTTTTTACTTGATTAATATATATTGTTGTAAATCTCTTGATTTGACACCCTATCGAGTGTGGATAGGTAAGAGACCTTTTATTTCACATTTAACAGTTTTTAGTTATAAGGATTTTATTCATGTCACTAAATAAAAGTGTTCTAAGTTGGATCCAAAATCACATAAATGAATCTTTCTTGAATATGGTGATATTGTTAAAGGTTATAAGTTCTGGAAACCTCTAACCAAGAAAGATTTATTTTCTAGGGATATGTTTTTTAAGGAACTTAGAGTTATCTCTAATATTGATAACACAAGGATATAGGGTTCCACCTTTTTGGGAGATGGAACTAGGGTTAGGATGTATTTCACTCTTGGTTCATTAGGAAACCAAGTTCCCTCAACCAAGAGACTCAATTGATGGAAGGGGGCACTAATAATAGGACTAGTAGGAGGTTTCCTTAGGTGTGATTAAAAAGGGGGTTCACCATTAAAATGAAGCCTTCAAAGGAGAAATGCAAACTCTAGTGCACTAAACCCTAGAAACTTAAAACATGAAATCAGATTATTAAACAAGATCTAAAAACCCTAAAATTTGTTGTTTCTAAAGTTCAATGGGACTCATACACTAGGCAGGGTGATTTATTCCTGCTACTGGAATCTGGGTAAAATCTGGAATCTTCTACTGACAAATCAAGAACTATAGAAAACTAGTGAAAAGAGCTATACTAGAACTCATTTTCCTAGAGGGGTGATTTAGTCCCAATATTAGGGTTTGACTAAAAAATTTGTAGCCTCTAATGATCTTCTATAGCTTTTGTCTTTTCTAATTTCCAAGTCCAAAAGTCTGAATTCTAGTATGTAAGTGAGTTTTCATGAAGATGACAACTTCTTGGCAACTTTGACAACTTTTTTCAACTTTGTCTTCAAAGGATCTTCAAGCTCCAATTCACCTAAATCTGCAATCACACATGAAGAGGGAAAAATGTTGTTGTCCTAGGGAATAGGGGTTTTCCTTGGTCAAACCCCTTTTTTGTAATTAAACCTTGAAACGAAATAGAAAAGCATAAAGGAATGATGAATGAACAAATGTAATCTTAGGGCGGTTGCATGAAGATGGGTAGCAATTTTGTGGCCACTTTTTAAAAAATTGAAAAGAAAACTCACCTAGGCTTCGACCATCCACAAGCCATAATCTTGGAGTGCATTATAATGCGATTGCATTATGAAATGTTAAAAGAAAGAAAAAAATAGGTCAAATTCATTTTCATTTCTAACTATTTTTCTCTTCTTGTCCATGGCCAAAAACACCAAAATTTTGCGCTCACATTCTAGGAGGATATTTTTTGAAAAAAGATTCATCAACGGTTGTTGATTCATCACTAGGATGCCGCCACATTGATGAGGAGGTCAAAGAGGTAAGGATTGTTTGTTTTTTTTGAATTTTTAAGTTTTAGGTTGTATTTGATATTTATTTTTGAATTTTTAGGAGATGTTAATCAACCTAGATACCCTCCTCAAAATCCATAGCAAGAAAAAAATCCTCAACCACAACAACAACCTCCTCTGACACCAATCCCTCAATACCCTCCTAGCACTCAAGAAAATTTAATGGGTGAAATTGTGAACAATAAAAAAAAAATTGAGGATTTAATCGAGAGGTTGAAAGATCAAAATGGTTCAATTGTGGAAAGAATGACCCTGGCAACTTCACTGCAAGATATGTTAAAAAATGTAAATTCAATTAGCAAACAATTTACTGGTTGGTAGGATAGGAGGTAGTCGGCTAGGGATTTTTACCAAGATAAATTGTCATATAAAGATGTTAAAGATTTAAAAATTACAAAAGGTGATTTGTGTACATTATTCACTGACCCATGGTCAAATGCAAATCTCTCCCTCAATGCGAAGAGGTTTCCTATTCATTGGTGCCACCACCAAGAGATTAGGAAAATATTTTTGGGGATGAGAGTAGAGTACATGGTTTGTGATGACCCACCATGCGACAATTATGAAGTCCGCGGTAATTTCCTTGCGACTATCGTTGAGTTCATCTTGAACAAAATGCAAATTGACGTGGGGGACTTCTAGGGAAGGTGGGGCGTTGGTGCAAGATAGATCGGTCTTGATTGGAATCTATCGTGGCGAGATTGACCAAAACAGGCGCCTCATGAGCACATAGATCATCCCTTCCTTTACAAGGAGTGCCGACATAGAGACTCTGTAGGCCATGAACTCTTTGATGCTGAGTGTCATCAACATGCTAGCCCTCTTGTACAGCACCATCTAGGGAGTCTTGACTGAGGTGAGCCCCGATCCCATGTTAGTAATACGATCTTGTGGGCTTTGTTCATATGACCCACCAACACTTAGAGGAGAATTTTGTAGGATGAGTCTATAGCTACGGAGATGGAGAGGGCAGCTGACATTTTGCATGATGTGTATGGAATTGATACTTAGGTAAAAGTTAGCATGTTCATTGAATTTAATTTATTAAATTTTGATTTTGAAATGCAAGATTAACTAATTTAGTTTTATGATTTTAATAAAATTGCAAGGTCACAGTGTTGACACTAGATACACTAGCCCTACACCTACTTATTTATGTAGTACACCTGTCTGTGGGGTATGTAACTAGTAAACAATTATAAATTTATTACATGTTAATGGCATTTTTTCTGGTGTTTTACTATGTGATTTTGGATGTTGAATAGGTTAATATTGGAGGTTTCGAGGGAACACCTCCCAGTGCCAGTGGATTTAGTCAAACCTTCATGCAAGTAATAGAATAAAGAGTTTAACTAATGAATTGTACTTAATAGATTTGTGTAGTTTATATTCATATCGTTGATTACGTTGCATTGCACATCATTCAAACTTAAAGCATTACTTCACATTCCATAACTAATAACTAGATGTTGATAGATGAAAAAATTTCAACAACAATATAGTTGTTTAGAAAGTCAACATAAGTAGTGATGCAATTACTTCACATAGCATAAGTAATAAGTCTAGGATTAGCTTCCAATTGCATTTTCTTGTCATGGCATTCCATGAGACCACATTTTACTGAGGCATATTTTCAAGTAGTTCACTTCCTTGTCTATGCTCCAAACTAGGCACCCATTATGGCATGCTCTCACATATCTGAAACTCACTTGCAACTCTTTTGGAGTAGCTATCCCAAATCTGGCTTTTAACACTGAATTAGGCCACAATTAGGCATCTTTTTCAAAGAGACACCTCTCCAAACACACAACCAACACTTGAAACCTCCAAATATTCAAAAGACAACTAAGAAAACCTCAGATTATTCAACTTTCAGGTCTCCTCTCACTCATTTAGATCCCTTTTCATAAAACCCTCACTTTCCTTGCAATCAATTAGGGCTTATTGAAACGCTTATGTCCTAACCTCTCACAATATTATTCACTTCAATTAGGCTTATTTATTCTTTTACATGCTTGTTCCATCCTCAAATAGTGTTGCCCCAAAGTTCTACATACACTTCCTTCACAAAATCACTCTTTTTCACTAGTTTTCACCCTCTTTCACCTAGGATTTCTCACTTATTCACTTACCTGACCACTTTAAACCTCTTAGATATTCTAAACACCCTCCAATTCACCTTCTCTCATAGTTTTTATGGGATTCTATCCACTTCTAAATCCTTGTCCTCTTTTCACTCACTCTAGCCTTGTTTAAAAGGCACCAAAGCTAGCTTTTCACTAGGGCAGCGAGGAGAACTCACACAAAAACTTCACCAAACCAATTCCTTACCTTCTACACATAATCCTACTTCATATCAGTCCATTCCACCAAGAAACAGCTAGTACAGAGAGGTGAAATGGACTTTTTAGTTCATTTGGGCAATCAAACCCTTAGCCCTTGTTTTCTAACCACCTAAAGAAATCAGGCCACCAAAAGCTTGAAATTCAATATAAAATGCTCAAATTAGTTTTAAATTGATTCCAACACCTAACTCCTTCAATTCACACATGTTACAGATGCACTACCACTTGCACGGAACTGTACACTAACAGATGATGGAGGAAAACACAGAAAATAGCAGTATAACAATGATATTTTATTAGTTTTCTCCTTCAAAATGCTTCAACAATAGCTCACAATGATGAATCACATATTTTAAACACTTTTAAAATCATTTCAATTTCCTAAGCGCCTAATATTTCCTCTACAACTACCTTGACTCTTCATATTCTTCCACTTGGTAACTTTTTGCATTTTTACAATATTGATTGACAACTTTTGTTAAGATTCTGTAACTTTACAATTTATGCCTAAAATGACTACCAAAGACCATTAAAAACTCAAAAATTCCTATTTAAGCCCTATTACATCATGAAAATACCTATACAGCCTCAAAATCCTAAATTTTCCTCGTGGAGGCATCCTCTTGTAAAGGTGCACCTACACCACTTTTTCAAACAGCTCACCGCCTTTTCTATGCTACCACATTTTTCATACATGTATACCAAATAATTTTATCAAATAGTTCATTTCCTCACTACTATGGCTAAAATCTTAAAAAAGATGATTTCCAAAAAACTATGGATGCTTGGAAAAAAATCTATCAAAGCATAATAGTAAGCAATAGCATAGACAAGGCAGTTAGTAGGTTGAAAAAATACCTTAAAGAAATGCGGTCTCATGGTGATGGAATGCCACTCCATCACCATGAGATGACATTTCTTCGAGGAATTTCTTCAAACAACTCACCACCTTTTCTATGATACCACATTTTCCATACATGTGTAACAAAGCATTTTATCAAACTACTCACTTCCTTGCTGCTATGGCTAAAAGCCTAAAATAGGTCGTTTTCAACAAACTATGGATACTTGGAAAATTTCTATCAAAAGCATAATGAAGTAAGCAATAATGCCATAGAGAGGCAATGGGCTGTCTAAAAATTCCTAAAAAGAAATGTGGTCTTATGGTGATGGAATGACATTTCGTGCATTTGTTTGAAATGAATTCCATCACCGAGAGACCTCATTCAACAGAGTTTGAAGACGGTTCGCAGCCTGTTTGCTGCAATTGTCATCATGAAGGTACATCGACAGACGTTACTCTGCTATGGGTAAAATCCTAAAAACACGTGCTTTTGAACAAGATATGGATAGGGCAAATAGTAAGCATGATAGTCAGAAATATATAGTTTAATAAGTACTCAAAATTTTGTTCATTATCTCATACATTATAAGTCATGACGTGGATCACTATTGTAGTTTTTGTGATTGAATAATTTGTTATTTTATTTTCAGATGTTGCAAGATGAAACACCTCTGAATGTGACAAGGGCAATGGAGATCGGTGTTTGTGTGCTATAGAATCCTCGATGGCTCGTGAGGGGAGGTATGAGGAAAATTACTAAATTTTAATTTACATTCATTATTATAGATGTTATGTTGTTGGATGTTGTGTATGTTGTTGGTATGGTTCTCATTGATGTCAATACTATTAGCATAAATTCATTTGAATTTGTATATGTCCAGGATATTGAGAAAATTGTAATAAATGAGTTGCAGGTTGTGAGTGGTGAAGTGAATTTCAATATGTCAGTTATTTATGTACATTGTTGATCAAAGGTTGTGGACTAAAGGTTTTGTTGCTGAGTGTATCTAGTTTATCCACATAGGTTTAGAATCACATGAATATTTTCATTGACAATTTTTGTTTCTTCAATTGGTGTTCCTGATTAAACATGATGCTATTTCAATTAGTTCAGTTGTTGGAGATGCTTCTCTTATGATTCGTGATGCTTATGGATGTTTCTATACCATTCTCTATCTTTGTTGTGTGTTCGCATTGATCGTTGTGCTCGTGATCTAATATTTTCTCTTGTGTTTTCATGTTTTTCTTGTTCTTGGCCGACATAGTGTTTGTAGCGTGTTGTGGATCTTCAAGGAGAATTTAATTGAAGCGTCTTTGTGCTAGAGATGTTTATTTGGGTCCTCACTAAGTTGTGGCTGACCTTGATTGATTTGCATTGATAATCTTTAATGTTTTGGGCCAACAATTTATATTCATTTTATTATTTCTTTGTGGCCGACTTGTAGTGATGAAATTTCTTGTTGCAGATATATATAAGTGATTTTTCATTTCATTTGAAGTATGTTGAATGTGTGTGTGCGTGAATAATGTTTTAAGTCATTTGAAGGAAGAGAAAAGTGTGAAGAAATGTGAAGAAGAGTGAAGAAGAGTGGAGAAGTGTCCATGTGCTTAACTGGAACTGTAATCATGCATTAGCAGATGCTATTTTCTTAGTTCAAAATACAAATGGTTGTAATTTGAATCTCTTTGTAAGATAGTGTGTCTTCCTATGTAATTGAGAAGTGAACTCTAGGCAGTGTGCCTGAATGCATGTGTATTCCCCATATTTCATTTTCATTATACTTTTAACAGGGTATAATCTTGTGGACATACCTCCACCATGGTTTTTCAGCTTAAGGTGATCTGGGATGGCAAGTTACAAGGATAGTCTGAGATTTGATGGAACAAATTATTCTTTGTGGAAGAATGAGATATAGATGCCATCGAGATGCATTGGTGAAACCTACTGGAGCATTACAAGTAATATTTATATTATTCCATAGAATGGTCCTACTACTTCTGAGATCAGAGATGTTGAGTATAATATCCGGGCTAAGGAAGCTTTGTTGAGTTCTTTGATTGATTCTGAGATGACAAATGTTATGGATCTGAAGACTGCCCATGAGATCTAGAAAAAGTTGGAAACCTTGTATGAAGGTGACGCTAATGTGAAGATTGCTAAGTTGCAGAGTTTGAAAGGGAAATATGAAAGGTTGAGAATGGTTGATGATGAGAACATTAATACTTTCATGCAAAGAGTGAATGAACTTGTGTGTGGCATTAGATGTGCTAGTGGAAAGATAGATGAATCTGAGATTGTTGCTAAAGTGCTTAGATCCATGCCTGATTCTTACAATGTCAAAGCTAAGCTATTAAGAAAGAGCCTCAGGGCTATGCTTGAACATAACCAAAGATGTTTTGGTTGGTAAGCTGACTACTTTGAGTTGAGAAAATTTGGTGATGCCCTTCCTAAAAGGTTTAATTTGCATTTTAAGGCTACTACTTCATGAAGAGATGAGGCAGAGATATGATCAGGAGTGAGGATTTCATCTAGAAAGACATTCAAGTATGAGGATGAAATCAGACAGATAGAAGAAGAAGAAAGGGAGTTGGAAGAGTTGGAAGCACTTATTATCAAAAGAGTACCGAGAGGAAAAGGTAAGTATGAAGGAAAATTTCCTCTTAAATGCTTTTCTTGCAATAAGATAGGTCATTTTGCATCAAGGTTTCTGGAAAGAGCTGCTAAACCAAGACATAACAAGCCTAGATTTTAGAAGAAGTTTTACTATGTTGTGTATGAAGGTGTGACAGATGATAAATCTAATAAAGGAAATATAAGTGATGATGAATGGGTATTTATTGCTATGAAGGAAAATAGTCTTGTATCTACTAAATCTAATGGTTGTACTAATGTGGAAGAACCTAGGTACTTGAAGTTGAAGAAAAAGATGAATGGGTAATTGGCCGGTGGATGTTAGCATCGCCCATGATAGGAGAGATAAAAGTAAGTTTGTGAGCTTGGAAAAGTATGATGGTGGTGTTGTGATTTGGTGATAATACAAATTGTGTGATTTATTGGAAGGGGTTGCATTTCTCTTGATGAAAGGTAAGCATATGCGATGATGTTTCTACCATATGTGGAAGGCTTGAAGCATAATAATATTTTACAGTGTTGGTTAAATGGTTGATAAGGGATACAATCTTCCGGTTCAAGGATGGAAAGTGTAGAATATTGAGTTCACGGAAATGAAATTGCATCAAGTACAAAACAAAGGTATTATCTTTTCACTTGAGTGTTGCTAGTAAAAGTTGTTTGATTGTTCAAGTTAATGAAAGTTGGTTATGGCATAAGAGAGGTTCAATCATGTTAGCATATTTTCAACTTAAGTTCCACTAAGGTTGTGAGAAGATACTGAAGTTGGTGAAACCTACTAATCACGATATATGAGAATGATGTTAATTGGGAAAGCAAACTAGGATTTCATTTCAGAGTAAAAATCATTGTTCAAATGAATTGTTAGAGCTTATACATATTGATCTGTGTGGTCCTTCTAAGGTCAGAATTTTACAAGGTTACAGGTATTTCATGTTACTCATTGATGATTATTCTAGAATGGTATGGGTTACTTTCTTAAGGGAGAAATCTGAAGCACTTGAAAAGTTCAAGATCTTTAAAGCTATGGTTGAGATAGAGACAGGTTTGAAGATTAATTGTCTGAGATCAGATAGAGGTGGTGAATTCACTTCTGGTAAATTTAATTATTTTTGTGAAGAATATGGAATAAAGAGATAATTATCTACACCACAAACCCCTAAACAAAATGGAGTTGTAGAAAGGAAGAACAAAACAATTGAAGATGCTGCTAGAACTATGATGCTGGAAGGAGATGTTTCTCATATCTATTAGAGATAAGTTGTGAGTATTGCTATGTACACACTCAACCAGGTACAAATCAAAGGTGATACTGGTAAGACCCCTTTCGAGCTATGGACTGGTTAAAAGCCTACTATTAAAAACTTCAAGATATTTGGAAGAAAATGTTATATTAAGAGAGATGAAGACATAGGAAAGTTTGATGTTAGGAGTGATGAAGGCATCTTTCTCAGTTATTCTACTAAAAGTAAGGCCTACTGGTGTTACAATAAAATATTGAAGAAAATGGTTGAAAATGCAAATGTTAAGGTTGATGAAGACTTAGGTACACTATCTAGAACTTGTGGATATGACTCTGATGATTAGGATGATAGTACAAACAAAGGAAAGCAAGTTCAGACTACAAATCAAGTGCAAATCAATCTTGTAAATCAAGAAAATGAAGAAGGAGAAACTGGTGAAAGAGTAGAAGAGAGATTAGAAAACCTGAAGTTGAAGAAAATTCTAAGAAGACTCTGAGGTATGTAAGATTGAATCATTCAAAAGATCATATTATAGGTGATAAAAAAAAG
>VDFB02199553.1:0-11349 GCA_007258455.2 Sequoia sempervirens
CATAGGTCATAAGCTGGTGTGGTACCTGGATCCGTTGCTCTGCCTCCCCAACCCCAGGCCTGGGCTACTAGTCCGTCTATCTACTGTGTGGCAAATGCCACTGGGATGGCCGGCCCCCATGCATACTCTTGGGAAGATCTGGCATACTCTGCCGTCCCCACGGGTACATCCTGCTACTCGCCAAACTATCTCAATACACGCTGTGGCAGGTACATCTCAATAATCAAGGATGTCTGTACTATCCTAACAATCAGGTACCTATACTGTCTGCAGAAGCTCAGATGATCGACCTCATCATCCCATGCCTCACAATCCCTGTACGGCCTCCAGATGAACGTCACCATGGTATCGATTTGATGCCGCCACCACCTTGTCTCACCCATGTGGGTCTGCTGTAACGCACCGGCATAATAATAGGAATAGGGCATCCTCGCGGCAAGCTGTGGTCTGTCAATAGGAGGGCGGAATATGGCAATGTGCTCCCATGCCCAGATCATCATCAGAGTGGTCCCACAGGAGATGCTCTCTCCTCTCCTGTATACTACATCGTGAAGCTGGTGATATAGCATCCCTAGCAGACAAGGACCCCATGCGTAAACTATCCTGTCTCGCCTCATGCCGACCAAGACGTCCCCCCAACCAATCGGAAATCTGTGTCCTCGTCGGTCAGGAACCAAAATGCCAGCAATCAGAGTCGCCAGGAACGCATCAAAGTGACTGTAGTGCTCCGCCAGGAAATCCCAATGGATCTCGTAACCCTGAATACCGAGTCCGGCACCCTGATCCTGGTAGTACGCCCGAAAGGTCTGCTCACCATGACGTGGATCGTACACGATCCGCTCCCCTCGAATAGGAATCCGAAGAATACGGTAGACATCCTCCAAGGTAATCGTAGCCTCACCTGTTGGCAAGTGGAAGGAACAGGTCTCGGAATGCCATCGCTCGCATAGCGCCGTCAACAAACCCCTGTTCGCCCGAATGGCGGGCATGAACGCAACGTAGAATAAGCCGAGTCTCATCAATCGTCGCCGCTCTCGCGGGCCCAACTGATCGGCAAACAGAAAAGTGGTCAGTCTGCTCTCTCTCGTGTAGATAGGGGCAAGCTACCTCTGCAAAAATCCGAACACTACATTAGCACTTTTTGGACAACTGACAACATCACGAAAAGCAACTAAGGGCATGAAAACATCAAAACAAGTTTCATTAAGAAAACAGGCAAGTGCGTCACAACCAAGCAGTTGCGTCGCGAAATAACCATTGCGCCGTTCAAGTCATCAAATGCGTCTCACTTTAGCACTTGCGACTCAAAATCGCATTTGCGTATTCAAAAAGCGAATGCGTCTCAACATCGCTATTGCGGCGTTTCACATGGCGATTGCATCTCAAACTAATGATTGCGGCATTCCACCAGTCAATTGTGACTTAGAAAGTCACTTGCGTCGCACTAATTGTCAAATGCGGCTCAAACCACCTGTGCGGCGCATTTATTCTAGGCACGTGCGTCGCGACGCATCAAATGCGTCGAACGCGAAAGCAATTGCGGCTTACGCGAACGCATATGCGTCGCAGCGCATTCGTTGACTACCCTAGAAAGCATTAAATAATGCGTAAAACGATAAAATGACAAAGTGGGATTAGGGTACATACCGCCGGCTCTGAGCCCTCTGGCCGTCTGAAGGTCCTCACGATCTCTCTGCGGTGCTCTGACACTGGAATAACCATCGTCGCTGCTGCGCCTTTTGCTCTGAGCTCTCAGGATTCGCAAAGTGAATAGTGAAAGTGAATTGACTTTTACCCCTTTGTCGACTGTTATGAGTCAAATGATGACATTTTCAACAAAGTCAATCTTGAGCTCATTTAGACACCTTAGACCTCGATAAATTAAACTTTAAGCAGCCGAAATCCGGCAAATTTCTTGTAGTTGTTTTTCTGATCATCAAATTGATTTATCGAGACCCTTTGCAAATTTTTCTGGCGCTGACCCAAAATTTGAAAATTTCCCGAGGGTGCAATGATACTCCGTACCCTCGCTGGGGCATATTTTGGACTTATTTTCTTTGTCACAATGTGACAAGCAACATTATGACAAAGAGGGGCAAAATGTAGACACCTAAAAATGACCTAGGCCTACAAGCTTCATTTTTACCACTTTCGTCCTAGCATAATTAAGTTGTTTAATTGTGTCCTTGGTCCACATTCGACTATTGATTAAATAATTCATAATTATTTAATTAATTCATGTCATTTATTCCTCATGATTATTAAATAAATAAATTTTATTTATTTATCTAATACGTCATTAATTACCTAAGTCCCCCTTTAATTAAATAAATTTCTTAATTTTATTTAATTCCCCTTCTGTCATTTATTCCTCTTGATTGTTAAATAAATAAATTTTATTTATTTAATTACGTCACTAATTAGGTCCTCTTCTCTCCAAAATTAAATAGATTCTAATTTATTTGATTTTTGTCCATTTTCTACTATAATTAAATAATTATTTTAATTATTTAATTATTCATTAAACTCTTCTCTCATCAAATTAAATAAAGTTAATTCCACCCTCTTGAATTTTGAATTAAATTATTATTTAATTTGAAATAATTCCTTTTGTCACATTCTCCTATAATTAAATAATATCTTTATTATTTAATTATTCACTGGTCACCTGGGGTAAATAAATTTTATTATTTAATTTCTCCAGCGGCCTCTTTTTCTGTGCCAGTCTTATCTTCCAAATTAATTCTTTTATTTTGACATCTCATTTAATTTCGACCCTTGATTGAATTATCTTATAATTCAATCTCGGCCCTTCATTTCTAGTCATTGCCCTAATTTTGACCTAACCCTAATTCGTATTGCAACATTCAATCTTAACCATGGATTTTAGGGTATTTTTCATCTTCTCATCCTGGCCACACATTCGAAATTGAAATTTTTATAAAAGGGCAATTTTGTTCTTATTTAGCTCTCTCTGGTCCATGTCTATTTTCTGTCAACTTAGGGTTATCATTTTAACAGTCATTTGTCATTTAGCTTATTGTGAAGTCACTTTCTTTTATGCAAATCCTTCAACACTTGCATAGGGCTTAGGCACTTGTCATAGTTTCTTATTTGAAATCTGAGGGCATCTTTATTTACTGCAAGCTAGGAGGTGTAACAAAGGTGAACCATGGAAGATGAAGACCTAGGGTAACATTGTTCCTTTTTGTTTTCATATTATTTCCTTTGTACTTTGTTATTTCATTGGGATTTTGATGTTATTGTGCTAACCCTCTAACAATAATCAGATTTTTCCCTTGATTACAGCTTCAATATCAATTAAAATAGAGACAATTTGGCCATAGATCTTACATGTCAACTGTATTAGTGAGGCATGATATTCTACTTGTTTGTTATCCACTGCAATGTGGATCTGGTGATGCTGAGTCTGCTAATAGTTTCCTTCCTTTTGGGACTTGGACCATTGTGGAAAATTTGAGGCATAATGTGTTGGATGTTGTGGTTGTGTTGTTGATATGTGGTTGTCATTGATGTCAACACTATTAACACTATTGTATTGAAGGCTGTATATGTCGAGGATATTGAGAAAATTGTTAAAGGAAGACTTGCAGGTTGCCAGTGGAACAGTGTAGGTCAAGAAGGTGTTTTGTTCTGTATATTGAAGTTCAATTGTTGTGGACTAAAGGGTTTATTGTTGAGAGTATCTAGTCTATCCACCAGAAGTTTCAGAGGTCCACGTGAAGTTTTGATCGTGTTATGAACAATTGTGCTCTGACAGTGTTTCTGTGGTTTTTGTCAGTGCTCCCGATTGAAGTTTATGTAATTCTGGTAATTTATATTTTTGTGGATGCCTTTCTATTATTTATTTTTGCTTGTGGATTCTTCTATATCACTCTCTATCCTTGTTGTACATCCACGTTGATCGATGTACTCGTGGTCAAATATTTTTCTCATGTGTGTTCGAGTTTTCATGTTCTTAGCTGACATGATGGTTGTAACATGTTGTGGATCCTTGGAGATTTAAATTTGAATGTTTTGCATGCTCAAGGATATTGTTTTGGGTTGCATCATAATATTTCCCGATGGTGTTTTATTTGCATTAAGAAATTATTTGTAAATTTGGGGCCGACATTGTAAATATGTTTTATATTTTGGTTGACAAAGTTGTTGATGTAAATCTAGGTTGCGGATATATAAGAGTGGTTTCTTGTGTGAATTTACTGTGTGTGTGTGAAGTGAGGAAGAACCAGAGAAAGTGCAAGTGTACAAACAATGATCTATTCATTTGATTCCACAATAGAGTGTGAAGAAGTATTTATGTGCTTAACTGGAATTGTAATCAATCTTTTGTAGAAGCTATTTTCTCAGTTCATACCCTACAGATCTAATCTAAATTTCTTTGTAGTGTTGGGCAGTGAGCCCTTTTTTATTTGAGTAGTGAGTTCTAGGCAGTGTGTCTGAATGCATGTGCATTCCCATTATTTTTCATAATACTTTTAAAAGGGTATAATATTGTGGACTAACATCCACCGTGGTTTTTCCCCTAATAGGGTTTCCACGTAAAAAAATCTTGGTGTTCTCTGTTGATCTGATGTGTTGATTGTTTATTGTTTATTGTTGTTTCATCAAATCTAAGATAAAGTTAAGTTAAGTTTGAAAAGTTTAAATAATCTATGACAACTGATTCACCCCCCCTCTCAATTTTCTATCCCTTTTTTTTTCCAACAATTGGTATCAGAGCAGGTTCTTTTGAAGAAGTTTAAAAGATTGAGGTGATCCGAGATGGCATCATACAAGAAGGACAATCCTAGATTCGATGGAACAAACCACTCATTATGGAAAGCCAAGATGGAGTGCCATTTGAGATGTATTGGTGAACCCTTCTAGAAGATCACAAGGAATAGATATGTTATTCCTTAGAATGGTCCTTCCACTCCTGATGAAATTAAAGAGGCTGAGAATAACATCAGGTCTATGGAAGCTTTGTTGAGTGCTTTGACAGATTCAGAAATGACAAATGTGATAGGTCTGAAGATAGCTCATGAGATGTGGATGAACCTGGAAATTTTTTATGAAGGAGATGCACATGTGAAGATGGCTAAGTTATAGAGTTTGAAAGGCAAGTATGAAAATTTGAAGATGGGTGAAGATGAAAATATTTCTTCCTTTATGCAAAAATTAAATGACCTAGTGATGGGTATTAGATGTGCCAGTGGTACTCTAGAAGAGGAAGAAATTGTACCTAAAGTGCTTAGATCATTTCATCCCTCTTACAAAGCAAAGGCTCATGCTATTGAATAAATCATATTAGTGACGAATGTGACAAGAGATACATTGATTGGTAAATTTGCTACCTTTGAGTTGAGAGAATTTGGTGAATCTGTTCCCAAGACTGAAACTTCATTTAAGGCTACTGTATCTAGAAAAAACAAGAAAATATATGATCCGAGAGAGTGTTCCAGAAAATCATTCAAGTATAAAGAAGAAATGAAACAACTTGAAGATGAAGAAAGAGAAGTAGAAGAGTTGGAAGCACTGATTGTGAAGAAAGAAGGTAGAGGACAAGGTAAGTATAAAGGAATGTTTCCTATTAAATGTTTTTCTTGCAATAAAATAGGTCATTTTGCATAAATATTTCCTAAAAGAGTTCCTAGGTCTAAGCCTAAATCTAGATTTCAAAAGAAATGTTACTATGTTGAAGGAGTGATTGATGAAGACTATGATAAAGAAAATGGAAATGAGACGAATGGGTGTTGCTTGCTATCAAGGAAAATGGTTCAATGGCTACTGAATCTGCTAAAGTTGAGAAAGCTCTTGCAGCCTAAATTGAAGAAAAGGATGAGTGAGTTATTGACAATGGATGCTCACATCATATGACTAGTGAAAAAATCAAATTTGTAAGTATAGAGAAATATGACGGTGGGGTTGTAAGATTCAAAGATAACAATGTTGGTGTGATTCGTGGCAAAGGATCTATTTGTCTTGGTGGTAAACATAACACTGATGATGTCCTTTATGTTGAAGGATTGAAGCACATCCTGCTGAGTGTTGGACAAATGGTGGACAAGGGTTATGATCTTCAGTTCAATGGTGGAAGATGCAGGATACTTGGAAGTTCTGGAAATGTAATTGCTTCAGGTAAAAAGACAAAAGGTAATATTTTTCACCTGAATGCTGCTAGTGAAAGTTGTTTAATTTCCCAAGTAGATGAAAGCTGGTTATGGCATAGGAGGATGTGTCATGTGAATTTTGATAACATTTTCAAGGTAAGTTCCATTCAAGCAGCCAAAGATCTACCTAAGCTAGTAAAGCCTGCTAACACAATTTGCAAGGAATGTCAGATGGGAAAACAAACTAGAGTTTCTTTTCAGACCAAACAACATCATTCAAATGGATTAATGGAGTCGGTGCATACTGATCTATGTGGTCCCTCCAGAGTTAGAAGTCTTCATGGAGAAAGGTACTTTATGTTGCTTATTGATGATTACTCTAGAATGATATGGGTTGCTTTCTTAAGAGAAAAATGTGAAGCATTAGAGAAGTTCCAAAGTTTCAAAGCTATGGAAGAGAATGAGAAAGGTCTGAAAATAAAATTCTTAAGGTCAGACAAAGGTGGTGAGTTCACCTCCAGGGAGTTCAATTCTTTTTGTGAAAAACATGGAATTAGAAGACAGTTATATGCTCCCCGAACCCCTCAATAGAATGGAGTTGCAGAGAGGAAGAACAAAATAATTTTGGATGCTGCTAGAACAATGATGATTGAAGGAAATGTGCCTCACATCTATTGGAGTGAAGTTGTAAGCATTGCTGTGTACACTTTAAACTGGGTAAATGTCAATGGTAATTCTAGTAAGACTCCTTTTGAACTATGGTTTGGTTATAAGCCTATTGTTAAATATTTCAAGATCTTTGGAAGCAAATGTTATATTAAGAGAGATGAGGAAATAGAAAAGTTTGATGCAAGAAGCGATGAAGGAATATTTATAGGTGACTCTACCAAAAGCAAGGCCTATTGATGCTTTAATAAAAGATTGAGGAAAATGGTTGAAAGTGCAAATTTCAGAGTTGATGAGGATTCTGCTAGATCATCCAGATACTATGGATATGATTCAGATGACTAGGAAGATAGTACAGAAAAAGGGAAGAATGCTCAGACAGAAAACCAACCTCAAATTGTTTCGGTAAATCAAGAAAGTTAGGAAGGAGAGAAAAGTGCAAGTGCAAAAGAAAGAACAAAATAACCAGAAGTTCAAGAGAATTCTAAAGTTCCAAGGTATGTAAAGCTAAATCATTTTGAAAATCAGATTATAGGAGATAAGAATAAAGGTGTGCAGACTAGAAAAAGGATTGTAGAAGAGTATTGCCTGATTTCCAAGATTGAGCCTAAAGATGTCAATGAATCTTGCAATGATGAACACTAGATGGAAGCTATGAATGAACAATTGATGCAAATTGAAAAGAATGATACATGGATACTTGTTCCCAAACCTAAAGACAAAAATGTGATTGGTACTAAATGGGTCTTTCAGAATAAGCTGAATGATCAAGGTGAAGTGGTCCGGAATAAAGCAAGACTGGTATGTAAAGGGTATTCACAAATGGAAGGTATTGATTTTGAAGAAACCTTTGCCCCTGTTGCTAGAATTGAAGCTGTAAGACTATTTCTTGCTTATGATGCATATAAGAACTATAAAGTCTATCAAATGGATGTGAAGTCAACTTTTCTGAATGGTGAGCTAGAAGAAGTATATATTGAACAGTCAGATAGATTTCAATTGACTGATAAGGAAGACATGGTTTCAAGCAAGCCCCCAGAGCCTGGTATGCTAGACTGGATAAATACTTATTGAAGCTTGGATTCAATAAAGGTACTGCTGACAACAACTTGTATTTCAAATTGGATCATGACAAAGAGTTGATTATTGAAGTCTTTGTTGATGACATTATTTTTGGAGGAGATGATAATCTATGTATAAAATTTGTTGATGAAATGAAGAATGAATTTGAAATGAGTATGATTGGAGAGATAAAGTTCTTCATGTGATTGTAAGTTACTCAGTTAGACAAGGGGATTTTCATATCTCAGTCTAAATATGTGAAAGAGCTATTGAAGAAGTTTGGCACATATGACTCAAAGCCTATTGGTACTCCCATGATAACTGGATGCAAGTTAACAAAAAATGATGATTCTCGTAAGGAAAATAAAACAAGATATAGGTCAATGATAGGTGGATTGCTCTATTTAACTCAAACTAGACCAGACATTATGAATGTTGTACATATGGTTGCTAGATTTCAGGCTGATCCAAAAGAGTCTCATATGACTGTTATAAAGAGAATCTTCAAATATCTGAAAGGAACAACTGATTTTGGGCTTTGGTACCCTAAGGATGATGATCTTACCTTGAGTGCATATATTGATGCAGATTGGAAAAGAGATATAGATGACAAGAAGAGTACTAGTGGTGGTTTTTTCTTCCTAGGGAAGAAGCTGGTGTCTTGGTTGAGTAAAAACCAAAATTCCATTTCTCTATCTTCTACTGAGGCAGAGTACATTGTTGCTGCGAATAACTGTACTCAAGTGATGTGGATGAAACAGATGCTGAAAGATATAAGATTAGTATATGATGAGCTTATCACGATATGTTGTGACAACTCAAGTGCAATTAACATATCAAAGAATCTGGTACTACACTCTAAGACCAAGCATATATCAATCAAGTTTCACTTCTTGAGGGAGAAAGTGAGTGAGAAAGAAGTTAGACTGGAGTATGTTCCTACCAAAGAACAAATTGCAGACATTTTCACCAAGCCATTGTTGAAGGATACTTTTGAGTATCTCAGAGGGATGCTAGGGGTAATTACCCCTCCTAGTATGAACTAAAGATGCATTTTCTTGCATCAATCTGTATGCTTCAAAGCTATATTTTGATCTAGATTGATGTTTTCGTGGCTGCTACTAAGGGGGAGTAGTTAGATGTGAAAATATGTGGTTCAGAGCTTGTATGTGGGAAGATAATGCTTATCTTTACCATTGATGTCAAAGGGGGAGAAGAGTCATGTGAAAAACTATTGCTTATCTGGGGAGAAGAGCCTTGTGGGGTGAAGATCTTGTAAGGAAGAAGAGTTAAAACCTAAGGGAGAGCAAGTGTAGTTGTGTTGATGGTATTTTTCACTTCATGTGTTGCCATCGATTCCAAAGGGGCGATTGTTGGATGTTATGGTTGTGTTGCTGATATGTGGTTGTCATTGATGTCAACACTATTAGCACTATTGTATTGAATGTTGTATATGTCGAGGATATTGAGAAAATTGTTGAAGGAAGACTTGTAGGTTGCCAGTGGAACAATGTAGGTCAAGAAGGTGTTTTTTTCTGTACGTTGAAGATCTATTGTTGTGGACTAAAGGGTTTATTGCTGAGAGTATCTAGTCTATCCACTGAAAGTTTCAGAGGTCCATGTGAATTTTTGATTGTGTTATGAACAGTTGTGCTCTAAAAGTGTTTCTGTGGTTTCTGTCAATGCTCTTGATATAAGTTTATGTGATTTTGGTAACTTTTGTTGTTGCGGATGCGTCTTTTTTAGTTCTTGTTTCTTGTGGATGCTTCTAGATAATTCTCTATCCTTGTTGTACATCCGTGTTGATCAGTGTACTTGTGGTTGAATATTTTTCTCATGTGTGTTTGGGTTTTCATGTTCTTGGCTGACATGATGGTTGTAACATGTTGCAGATCCTTGGAGATTTAAATTTGAATATTTGGCACACTCGAGGATTTTTTTTGGGTCGCATCATAATATTTTTCGATGGTGTTTGATTTACATTAAAAATTTATTTGTAAATTTGGGGCCGACATTGTAAATATGTTTTATTTTTGGCCAAAAAAGTTGATGTAAATCCAGGTTGCGGATATATAAGAGTGGTTGCTTGTGCGAAGTTAGTGTGTATGTGAAGTGAGGAAGAACCAGAGAAAGTGAAAGTGTGCGAACAATGATCTATTCATTCGATTGTAGAGTAGAGTGTGAAGAAGTTTGAGTGAAGTGTGAAGAAGTATTTTTGAGCTTAACTGGAACTGTAATCAAGATTTTGTAGAAGCTATTTCCTCAGTTCATACCCTAAAGATCTAATCCAAATTCCTTTTTAGTGTTGGGTAGTGAGCCCTTTTGTATTTGAGCAGTGAGGTCTAGGTAATGTGCCTGAATGCATGTGCATTGCCATTATTTTTCATTATACTTTTAATAAGGTATAATATTGTGGACTAATATCCACCATGGTTTTCCCCCTAACAAGGTTTCCACGTAAAAAATCTTGGTGTTATTTGTGGATCTGATGTGTTGATCTTATTTATGGTTTATTGTTGTTTCATCAGATCTGAGATAAAGTTAAGTTTGAAAATTTTAAATAATCTGTGACAAATGATTCACCCCCCCTCTCAGTTGTCTGTCCTTTTTTTTCCAACATAATGACCGCTTCCACAAGTATAGCACCTGTCACAAGGCCCTTTGCAACCTCCTGGATTTTCCTCTCTGAAGCCCTTCTGCTTTTGGTCATCTTTACCTTTGTTTTTGTTTGCCTTCTTGTTCTTTCCACCATTACCATCTTCACCTTTCTCTTGTTACTCACTTCCCCTCTTGAGATTAAAAATCTGATGGTTCTTGTCTCCTTTATGAAATTTCTTGTTACCAAACCATGACTTAGGATTTGTATTATTGCGGCAGTTGAATAACTGTTGTAGTTTTTGCTCTTGTTTGGTGGCCTTGAGGAAGACTTCATTCATAGTGAGAGGATCATGCATCTCAACTTCAGCTCCAATGTGGGGTCTTAGTCCCAATATGAATTTATAGATATGAAAACATTCATCTCCCTGATACTGAGGTACATACTTCAGTAGGTTGGTGAAATTTTCCCAATATTGGATCACATTCATGCTCCCTTGAGTTAAGCTTTGAAATTCTGCCACCTTCTTATCAAAAAAGAGTTGTGGTAACCATCTCTTCCTAAGAGATTGGAGGAAGAGTTCCCAAATAATATCAGCAGGCCAAAGATCCCTTTTTGACTTCTCATTATCCCACCAAGTCACTGCTTCACCTGAAAGTTGATATGTAGCCCATGCCACTTTAGTCTGGTTGAATAGGTTACAGAGCCCAAAGTATTTTTCCATCTCAATGATTCATGCCTCTGCTCCTGCTTCGATAGCCTTACCATCAAACTTAGGTGGTGCTAATCTTTTGAGGTCTTTTCCAAGTTCTTCCTCAATTCGACCTCGTGGGCCTTCTCCTGGACCATCGTCTCCTTAATTGAATTTTGTATTCCTGCGATCTTGATCCTCGCGTGCCACTCAAACATCTT